>RJWM01006303.1:0-85974 GCA_004363535.1 Dasyprocta punctata | reverse complement strand
TTGTTTGGTTGATTTTGCAGGCCTGGGGCCAGCAGTCTGAGCATCTCTTGGGAGGATGACAGTATGCAACGTAGCAAATATGGGGGATTCCCGTCTATCTTGTCTTTGAGGCCCAATATTGTTCTCATCGTTTTGTTTTGTTCTGATTAATTGTTTTTGCTTTATTCAATATTCTGTTTTGATTGGTTTTATTCTGTTTTGTTTCTGGTTTGATTTTACTACACCTGATGGAATGGACAACTATTGTGAAGATAACAAGATATACTATTGTAGCTATTGTTTTCCTAGTATCCTGCTTTGAATTCTGTACCAGTTCTACTGCTTTGTTTTGATTGACTTTGTTCTGTTATGTTTTGTTGGATTTTATTATCTTTAAAATAAAATTAATTTTTTAAAGAAGAAAATATCTCAGTGATGTGTGTGCAGGAACACACGATTTCCTGGTCCTACCATCTGTGAAAGAAGGGAGACAATTTGAGAACTGAGTAGTGGCTCTACTCCCACATAGAAGCACACAATCTCCTCTATGCATTATTGGTGGGATCTCTGCCTTTCTATGAACAGAGATCGGCCAGGGGACTGGCTCTTTGATTGATGAGTAGCGGGTGGAAGGGAAACAGGCATGCAAAAAACAGGGGGTGGCAAGGATAATGGGGTCAACCTGTGTCTGCCATGGACCATTTCTGACCCCTCAAACACCATCTGACCCGTGCCACTGTCCCCTCTGTTCACACCATCAGAGTCACTGCCATGCCACTTGGCTTTCTGGGTTTTCCTCCTCCTCTAACGTGTAAAGGATAGAATTCCACAGTTTTCTCTTCTTGGCCCCAGATCACCAAAGTCACTCTCAAAATTTCAGCTGCATCCTTATGCCCTCAGCACTTGGTCTCTCCTCTACACTCATGCACACTCCGAGGCTCACTGGTGTCTCCTTTGAGGTTCCATATGAACAACACGAACTCATCCTATCAAAATTAGCTTCTTCTCCTGCCCCAACCTGAAGTCCCAGATATGTTCTTTCTCTGGTGCTTCCATCTGATTAAACATGCGCCATCCACCACAAACCTGAGAATCCCACCTGCTCCCATTCTCTCTCTCAACTCTCAGATTCAGCCCATCCCCAGTCCTATAATTATTAATTTCTAAGCTCCTTTTAAAATTTATGTTGTTCCTGCAAGGTCCACTGCATATAAGGATGCTGAGGTCCTAATGAATGGTTCTACTTCAAATAATTTTATAGAGCGAGCATGGTGGCACATGCCTGTAATCCCAACACTCAGGAGGCTGAGGCAGGAGAATTGTTGGAACTTTCAGACCAGCCTGGGCTACAAAGTGAGCTCAAGGTCAGCCTGAACTGCATAGTGAGACCCTGTCTCAAAAAGACAAAAAACTCGAGAACCCTCCACACTGGGTTAGGAAGGCTCCAACCAGAAGACAACTAGCCTGCCCTCCTGGTGAGTATGCGTGACTGGAGCGGACTCCAGGAAGAGAAAGAGATGTGCCTCACATAGGCCTACATGCATGTGGGCTAAGAATCAAGGACACCCCAACCCCACCCCCTTACGCAACCTGCTGGTTTGGAGGACTGGCTAAGTTGATAGCAACTACAGTACATAAAGCAACTAAATGCTTATATTGTTCAGTTGATTTTGCAGGCCTAGAGCCAGCAGTCTGAGCATCTCTTGGGAGGATGACAGCAGGCAATGTAGCAAATATGGGGGATTCCCTTCTGTCTTGTCTTTGAGGCCCAATATTGTTCTCATTGTTTTGCTTTATTCTGATCAATTTTTTTTGCTTTATTTCATATTCTGTTTTTATTGGTTTTATTTTTGGTTTGATTTTACTATACCTGATGGAATGGTCAACTATTCTGAAAATAACAAGATACACTATAGTAGCTATTGTTCTCCTAGTATCTTTCTTTGAAGTTCTGTACCAGTTCTACTGCTTTGTTTTGATTGACTTTGTTCTGTTCTGTTTTGTTGGATTTTACTATTTTTAAAATAAAAAAAAGACAAAAAATTTTTTTAAACTGGTCTATTTCTGAAAGTCTGTATTTTGTCTAAGTTAATGATTCATGAAGATCAAAGATGTTTTTCCTGCAGGCCTGAGCGCCTCCAACCAGGACACAAGTAAGACAGCCTTCCAGGGGCCTAAACGAGCACTGTGGACCCCAGAAGGAGAAAGGAAATGGGCTTCTCGGGAGCCCACGCAGCCAGGCCTGAGCGCCTCTAATCAGGACACAAGTAAGACAGCCTTCCAGGGGCCTGCACGAGCACCGTGGACCCCAGGAAGAGGAACATGTGCCCCCGCCACCCCGTATGTCTATCGGCGCGCGGGCTAAGAATCAAGGACAAAGACCGCCCCCCATCCCATAAAGCAACCTGCTCGTTTGGAGGTCTGGCTACATTGATAGCAACTAAGGTACATAAAACAACCAAATGCTAGTATTGTTCTTTTTGTAGGCCTGGGGCTGGTAGCCTGAGCATCTCTTTGGAAGATGACAGTACGCAGTGTAGTAAAAATGGGGACTCTCCTCTGTCTTGTCTTCGAGCCCCAATATTGTTCTCATTGTTTTGCTTTATTCTGATTAATTTTTTTGGCCTTATTTTATACTCTGGTTTTATTGGTTTTAATGTTGTTTGTTTGTTTGTTTGTTTTGGTTTGATTTTACCATACCTGTTGGAAAGGTCAACTATTCTGAAAATAACAAGATATACTATAGTAGCTATTCTTTTCATAGTATCTTTCTTAGAAGTTCTGTACCAGATCTACTGCTTTGTTTTGATTGATTTCGTTCTGTTATGTTTTGTTGGATTTTACTATCTTTAAAATAAAAAAAAAAGATGTTTTTCCTGGCATCAGTGGACTAAAGTAATTTGGAACATATCTATGTTATTTCTGAGTGGGAAAAAGAATCAAAGATGAGAAGACAATAATTAATCATCATTTTGAGAAGGACTTTTGGGCTCTGAAAAAGACTTTTAAGTGAATTGAAATCTTACTCACTTATTTTTCTTTGAAAAAAATGGATACAGTATGGGCTCCCAGAAACTTTTGCCAGAAGTTCCCACTCATTGTCATGGGGGATTTTTAAGCACAACACCATCTGTTGTGCTTAAAACATCTATGACTGCTGGACAGGGACCCATTTTTCTTCTCAACACAGAGACTCATGGACACCACCATCACTGTCATGGAGGTCCCAGAAAAAGATAAGGAAATAGCGAAGGTGACAAATCTTTATGAATCTTGCATCTCTGATCCTTTTAATAAGAGATTTGAATCTTCGGCTTTTGCTCATTAGCCCAGATGCCCATTAAAATCATCAGCAACTGGCCTGGGCTGGGGTATAAGCATCAGTATTCTTATTTCAGTGACAGAATGGATAATTCTGTGCACCCACGTCATCTGGGACTTTAAAAGGCATAATGTCCAAGACACTGTCCAGACTGATTAGATCAGAATTTCTGGTAGGGTGGCATCCACAAGATCTGCACACTTACTGGGCTGCAGGGCTGTTTGGACTATTGAAGACTTCCTCAGCGGAAGAAGGGTGAAACCCATGGTGGAAAAGATCTAAATCATTTTGGGGGATTTCTTGGGAGGTAAGTGTATGCAAAACCACTCAGCTATCCCTCCTCTGCTGGTTATCATATGTCTGCGTTCCTGCATGATACTCTGTGAGGGTGCCCACAAGTATGTGCACAGGTGACCCTATGTAAAATGTCCCTCCAATCACCATAAGAGGAATCCAGGTACGATCTGGCTGCTGACAGGTGGGGGCAGATCCCAAAGTGGGCAGTCCACTGTAAGCAGAGACGGCACAGGGCCTGTGGGATCAGAATGGGAGGTGCATGCTCCAGCCCCAGCCAAGCAGTTCGAGGAGAAGTGTCCCGTGGCTCGCTAAGTGGTGGCTCCCTTCATACCAGCCATGGGGGCAGCGCGAAGGCTCCACTGGTTCTGTGCGTTTCTCTGCAGGCCTTGAACTTGCCAGCAGGGCCTGTCTTGTTCTTTCTGGCTGATGCTTAAGGCCACCTTGAGCATGCCACCACCTCCAGGAGCAGATGGGGTCTGTCCTTTTCCATCCCTCACTGTCTTCTTTGAAGTGCTGTTTTCCTCTCAAATTTGCTGCTACCCATCATCTGCAGGCCGGCTCTACCTCTGCCCGCTTCAAGCTGTCTCTAGAGACCCCGGTGGTACAGAGCTCTGCCTCCCACACTTGCTTTTGAGAGGAAACAGAACATGCAATGTTTCCACTCAAACAGACAGAAAGGACATTTACAGTGGAGACGCCCAGCCCCAGCCCCATGCACCCGGCGTGGGGCACAGCTGGTGCTCCCTGCTCGTCACACACAGCAACGTGCTGCACCTGAGAGTGAGGCTGCTCCAGGGAACCGCAGTGGGAACACAGGTGATGTGCCCGGGAAAAGGCCTGGGCTGCTGCGATGGGTTACAGCTGGGAGTCGGTACTTACATAAGGGTCCACTGGGGTATTGCTAGGAGAGTGTGGTGTTCTCTGCTGAAAGAGACAAAGGTTGAGTGACAATACTGAATGTGATATTTCATCAGTCACATATTTCATCACTTCCTTTATTTGAGGGATTTATGCAACAAACTTCCCTTTGTTTTGTTTCATGTCTGCTTTTATGAGCTCTTATACTTTTAGAGAATAAAAACCATTAAAGTATGTGTCAATGAGTCTGATCAATGCAAGCTCCATTCCCTGGCCCCTGGATGCAGGGTGAATCTTTGTGAACCCTTATAGGGAGTCTGGTCCTCCTTTCCAGGCTGAGCTAGAGAAACTGCACTGATTCTCCTACTTGGAGGGGCCCCCAGGCAATTTTCTTTAAATTGGAAGTGTCATCTCCTGGGAGGAGCATCAGTGGGAGTCAGGCTGAGGACTCATCCTCCAAGGCCCTCAGTGACCACAAAGTCCGAAATCTTGGAGGCCTTGCAACGGAAAAAAATCTCACTTTCTAGACACATAGCCCTAAAGATAATGGTGTCCAAGGTCCCAGGTCACCTTCATCCTGAAGGTAAGCACCTTCCCACTTCACCCTGAATCCCAGGAGCTTGCCCCACCCACTGTATTAATTATCCTCCCAGGTATGACAAGGAGGATGTGGTCTCAGGGTCTGCGTGTTGGCCTCTTTTGCACAGCATGGCCAAGCCCATCACCCAGCACTCAGTAGTTGCTTTGCAGTTGTTTATTGAATAGATACACAAATGCATGACAAATGAGCAGCGCAGTCACTCAGGAAAAGATTTCTTGGCACCCAATAAGTGACCGTGGACTTCTATATCTTGCTATATATTCTAGACCACCTTAGCTCCCAACAGCAGATTTAACAGTAACCTATGAGCAGGAAATCTGCCAATAGCAGCAACTGCCACATGGTACAGACAGTGATTAAAGCATCAGAGGCCAGGGGGCTGGGGAAGGAAGGCCCTCTGGGGAGACCCCTTGAGAATGAGGTGGTCCCACCTCTAGAGCTGTGACCCTATAGGGTACAGAGGGAAGGTGCTTGGGTGAAGGGATGATAGAAGGCCGACTTAGTCGATTAGCCCAGACTGAGTTATCTTTGATTCTCTGCAGCTGGCTGGACTTGTTTTGTCTTAATGAATCTGTCAAACAATGTATCTTTCTGAAAAAACCCAGGGGAACCTAGTCACTGAGATTCTAGTCATTAATTCGTGGAGCAGGTAGTCTCAGAAACCAACTATGTGAAGACCATGATTTCATGATATGGTAGAGGTACTGATGGTTACATATATGTCAGAGATTAGGGAAAGGGAAGTTCTTTCATCTCTGTCCTTCATCAGGTTCTCTTATATCCAGCCTTCAAGAAGCCATGGAAGGCATCAACAGTTTCCCCACCTTCTCTGGAGTTCACCCAGATAGGCATCACTGGCCCATGAACTCCCCAGACCACTCCACAAAGGGAGAATTCACCTTCAGCAGTGACAGTGATGTCTGCACAGTCTGGTGGGCCTAAGAGCCCTCTCCAAGAAGGAAAAGATTTCCATGTTAGCGGTTTAGTTGTCAGTTTTGTGTTACTGTAACAAAATACCTGAGGCTGGGTTACTATAGAAAAGAGGTTCATTTAGCTCACAGTTCTAGAAGTTTAAGGGCACACATCTGTTGATGTCCTTCTTGCTGACAGAGTCCCAAACATGACACATGCAAGAGACAGAGAGCAAACATGTGTCTACATCCTCTGGTTTCTCTCTCTTCTTACAAAGCCAGCCCTGATAAATTTACCTAATCCTAATCACCTCCCAAAGACTTCACCCGTAAATACTGCAGCTGAATTAATTTTCCATCCTCTTAACTCCTCACAATGGGAATTAAATTTCAACACATACACCCTTGGCAACACACTCAAACCACACCAAAACCATAGCAGGGGCCTTGGAGGGTACGTCAGTCTCCAATCACTATATCCTCAAGCGTATCATAACGGAAACAATTCCCTGAAAAACTGTGTGTCTGTGCATGTTGATGGTGAATGAACGATAGAAAAGATTAGGAAAGATCTGTTCTTCATTATTTGCTCTTTGGGTGACAAACATTCCAAGGGGAATTTTACATTAAGTCATCTGCAGTGACTATAGGACTCTAGGAAAACTTTTGCTCCTTTCTTATTTCATTAAAGATAGAACCCAAAATAAAACAATAAACAAATAACCAATGTTTAAGTTGAGGTTGCAAAGAGAGTGATCATTAAATGCATTGTTTCATGCATTTCAAAATTGTGCTTGTTTTTCCAATTCCGACTCCATCTTTTACATTTAATTTTAAGACACTACAGCATTAAGATCTTTTTACTAACACAGGCATATGAGGTCAGTACTATCTGACTATCTTTAAGGACTGTTCTCATGTCAATCTCTTATGTATTAATGCTGGCAGAAGTCTTGGTCTCTTGTGTTGTGTAGTGCAGTTACAATGGCACCATGCTACAAAATCAATTTTTATCAGGAGTGATCACTTTAAACGCTATAAGGCTACAGAGAAGGAAAATCAACAATGCAATGGGTGAGCCAGTGGCAGAAGGCCATGAGATAATTACCTTTGTTTTTTTACTTGGTGGCGTTGGCAGATATTCTTTCTGAAAGAGAAAAGAGATTGGTGATATGACAAGTCCTCATTTTTATTTTGTGAGCTCAGTATTTCACTTTACCTTCCAGTGTCTTCTCAAATTCAAGGTGTCAACTGAAATTCAAGATCTCAGGTCAAGATTTCAACACAGATTTAAGGTGTCTTGGTGGAGATTATTTCCCAAGCTTCCCCATGATTCAAGAAAGCACATAGATTCACTCCGCCCCGCAACTGGTGAATGAAGCCTCATTATTTCCACTTTCTTGACACTTCGAAGGGCAGATTGTCATGCCACTGTTTCTCTGTACATAGAATGCTCCATTCTAGACTTTTGCTTGTCAGAACTGTTCTCTAAGAAAGACTCAGCTCAGTGCAAACTTCTCCACGAAGCTATCTTAATCTCAAAGTCAGAAATGCCCTTCCTCCCCCCAAGATCCTGCATCTCTTCCTGTTGGCAGCCCTGGTTAGGGCAGTGACTTTCTGCAGTCCTGTTGGGAATGTGCAATCTCTTCCTGACCGAGGGGTCACTTGTCCTCACTCATGATCTTAGATGCGGCAGATTTCCTGATTTCTACATCATTATATTTTCTATATCATTACAGTGACCCAAGGAAAGGCCATCTAGAATGGGTGACATTTAGCCCTGTATCCTGAATCAAAAGACACACATTCATATCAGGTGGTTGCTAAGAGAAGCAAAGGAGTTGTTTTTAAATGCAATTTATCTGTATTCATTTTCAAGAATAAATTTGCAAGGGCTGAGGGTATAGCTTTGTGGTAGTACGTTTGCTTGACATATGCAAGGCCCTGCATTCCATCAACAGCAGCCCCCTCCACGACATTATTAAAGAAGAAATCTGTGCTAACTTGTCCAAAGAAATATTGTTGAAATGGTCTGCAAATCAGGAACTAACTCCACAGGTGCTTTCTGACATGCAGACTGTTAACACTGGCTCTGAAAATATAAGGATTCTCCTCCCACTTCAATTTAAGTCACTGCCATGTCATCAGATTTCACAGTTAGTGGCAGAGCCAAGGCCATGCTGTGCTGCGATATGAATTAATACCCCTGAAAGGATTAAGCTGTACAGCAAGCCAGTCAAGGTAACACCTGGGTTGCCTCCTAGTGATAACATATGCCTTGTGACCTGAGTGAAAGGAATCAGGATAGTTTTCTGGACACAGAAATTCTGCTAAAGCTTGATACTGGTGAATCATGACAGTTCAATCCTTGTTTGAAGTCATTTGTCCCTGCAATACCTGTATCAGTTCTTTCAGGGTCCATCCATGGCAACGCACACTTGTTTTCCAGTTCTTGGATGAGGCACGGCCTCCTGCAACTTCAAACTCATGGGGGGTGAACCGCCTTCCATCCTCACTCCGTATGCTCCTCTTCCAGACTCCTGTAAGACCAAGACAAGCTGACCGCCTACTCTTGGCACCCTGTTCTCTGATTCTAGGGCTGACTGGGCTCAGGAGTGCGTGTGCTTCCTCTCAGACATCAGCGACTCCATACCCAGTCTGAGAAATAAGGAGAGAAGGGACTCCCCACCTTATTTGTGTATTTCTTGACCTTCGTGCAATGAGAAGGAGAATATTCACCACCAACCTTATTTGTTTAAATATTTCACTCTATTAAAGGACATAAAAATTGATGGCTCTGAATAATGAGCAGACTTATTTCTCCTTTCTCTGCGCTCCAGGACAAAGCCAGCCTGGGTGTTGGAGAGGCGGACACTGAGCTCTTGCGAATCTAGGTAGAGCTGTTGTTTGCCTTGCCTTGTAAAACTCCAACTAAAGACAATCAATTATTTCTCATACTTTGGGATCACGGCAGTTTGATGTTAACGGTCTTTATGGAAGCATTGACTAGAGGGAAAAGTTAATTACCCAGACAAGACAGTCATGGGGCAAACATTTATACTGGTTGGTATCTACACAACTACAATGTGGGAGGAAGGAGCAATTGTGATAGATGAATATTGATACTGCATTATAATTTGCAAAGTATTTCATGTCTCTCTTATTTTGTCTCCTAAGAATACAGTGAGGAAAGTTTTATTATTCTAATTTTACAAAGAAGGACATTCTCCTGACCTAGATGGTGCTTCGTGCCCTCCCAGCTCCTCTCTCAACTCTCAGCACCAGGCCCTTCCCCCACGCCACTTCAGCCTTGAAGCCAGCCCGTGGTGGACTGGAACCTCTAAAAACTGGAAGCCGAACTAACCCTCTCCCCCTTTCCACTGTGGGTGTCAGGCAGTTTGTCTCAGCTACCAGAAAGTGGCCAAGACGGGTAGGACAGTGGGAGGTCTTTATGCAGTAGAGGTCACTACCCATGCGAGGGATGGAGATGGTTCTCATGGCAACCAATCATTCCCTGGCTTCCTGTCTTTAGTGTTATTTCTTCCTCTTACACAGCCTTCTGCCAATGCCCTCTGTCATCAGGATCTGACCAAAGGTCAAACACATGAGGATCTTGGACTTCCAGCTTTCCAAGCTAAATGACCACTTTGTGTGTGGAGTATCCTCCCTCGGGTATTTCCTTATAGTAATGAGAAATGGAACTGTTTTCACCAGCAATGTGGTTTCTGTAGAAGTCCTGCTTTCCTCCCTGGAGTCTTGGATTCTGGTGAGTGCGAGGCCGAGGCGCCTAAGGAACTAACCTCTGACGGAGCCCTGGGCTCCTGTACTCAGCCCAGCTTCCCTGGGAGAAGACATTTCACACATGTGCCACATGCGGTTGCTAGGGAGTTAAGGGCACTCTGTGTGATTCCCATGTGACAGCACTCTTGGTTTCCTCTGGACTTTGCCCATATTTCCTTTCCCTTTTTTCCTGTCTTTGCTTCACATTCCTTCACTTTAATAAAGCCTGGTAGTGATATGGCCATATTCGGAGTCCTCCCTGTCAGTCACCAAGCCCAGAGCTGGGCTCCGTGACCCCCAACACCAGTGTCTCCTGCCTCAGCAGTGCTCTATGCACGGGGGTACTTCACTGCTGGAAAGCACGGAGGGCCATGAAACTCACCTTGCTTAAACACTTCCTTAATCAGAGTCCCCTTAACATCACCACAGGTCACGGGAAGTTCAGGAATATCAAAATTCACGCGAGTTTTTTTGAGGAATCTGAAACCTGCAACAAAGTTTTTTTTTTTTAGATTCCATCTTCTAAAACTCTCTAGTCTCCCATACACCATGAGATCCCTCCTTTGTAACTTAAAAATGTATTGAATTTTCTCCATAAACTACTTACACCTACAGGATTTTTGGGGCAAACTGGACACCCACTGATACCACCCTACAAATCGCACCCCTCCACCAACTCCAGCAAAACCCTGTGGACAGAAGCTGAGCTCTCCAGCACTGCTCCTGCACAGTGACGTTCTTCCTGATGTTTAGAAGAGAGATTTCTGGTAATTTCATGCTTTTGAACTTAGGAAGAGGGAGAAAATCATTCAAATTTCAATCTAGTGTTGTCCCTGTTCAAGGTATCGGCCAGAGGAGCAGAGCAGGATGGCAGTGGGCCCCCACCTGGGTGCTGTCTGTCTCACCCATGGGCCTCTGCTTCGCTTCTTCTGCACCTGAGCTGTCTTGGTAGCTCAGGGCAGTGGCTCCAGCAGAGACTGCAAATTTCTCAGGGAGCCCTGCTCACCGCATGAGGGGCACTGGGGATTCGAGTCCACCGAAGCCAGTTCTGAAGGTTTTAAAATGAGCTTCCACAGCAGCAGCTGCTAATCCTGCCCTTCTGGCCAAGGTTAGGGGGGTCCACCAAACAAGTGGGGGGTTCTCTCTTGGATGGGGATAAGGGGTCAACCATGATCCTTCCAGGGTTATTTCAGATTTACACAGACTATCAGAGCTTGGGTGGTTCTACCAGGATCTCAGTAAAATTCACAGGCACCCTCTGCTACATCTTTACAGATGAGGAAATTGAGTCAAAAAGAAAAAAAATAGCAAATGCCAGGTCAAAGTCACACAGCCAAAGGAAGTGTAGGAATTAGAGCACAGGCGTTGTGTTACCACCTAGGGTCAAGAGAAGGGCCTGTTATCACCAACCCGCTATATTTTTTAAATAACCAATTGTTATTAGTTGAAGATCCTAATGTTTGGTACTGGTTCCATGAGTCAGTTAAGAAAACTAATTGGTCACTTACAAGGTCAGAGTACAAATTTAGATGCTTAATCATTTAAACTTTATTAGTCATTTATTCTTACCTCTTTCCCCTATTTTCTTCAAAGGTTTAGTGTTGCCTCTTTTTCTCCCTACAAAAATTGAAAAACAGCATCAGTGCCTTTTGTTTATAATATTGCATTGCAAATAGGAATGGTTTACAAAAGCACCATTTAAAGGTAACTTCTCAGGAGCCTGTCTAGTATTTAAAGACAAACATCCAATGTCTAGGTCAGGACAGGATTTTTTTTTTTTCTACAAAGAGCCACATGGTAAATATTTAAGGTTTTGTGGTGCATAATCTCCATTGTCACTCTTCAGTTCTGCTGGTGGATCATGAGAACATCCACAGATGATATGAAAATGAAAGGAATGACTATGTTTCAATAAAGTTTTATTTACAAACAGTGGGCAGGCTGGATTTGCCCTATGGGTCAAGTTGATTGACTTCTGTTGAGATTTAGTTGTAAAGATGTTTCATAACAGAGACTCATCTTATATTTCTCTATTACTTTCTCCAATTCACTCCAAATAACTTTAAACCATGTTTTAGTATGTTTCTCAAGCAAAAGGGTCAGAAGAATAATGAATTTCAATGTATGCTGTTTATTTTGTACCAGGAACTACTTTTAGACCTTTTCCTCTATGAATTTACTTAATCCTTAAACAAAATCTATCAAATAGGTACCAATGCTACCCTCATTTTCAAGATAAGGAAATTGATGTTTTTTAAAAACACTTACATAAAGATATTGAGGTTCCCCTTTAAGAAAGTAAGAAGAGAAGGTCTCAAGACAGACCTCATGGTAAATTCTACCAATCAGAAAGTTGTCATGAACCTAAACATTAAAGATTTTCCTACTGCAGAGGGTGGAGAAAATGACCAGGGAGTTAAAAACCAACACAATGATAGGGGAAATTTGTAGAAATTAAGGTTCAAGGTCTAAGAATTGTAGAAGTAAATGCAGCACAAAGACTGACTTAAGAGATTAGAAGAATGTAGGACACCGTTTACGTGTGGACTGAATGTGTCAGAGGAGAGTTACTCCATGCACATGTTTAGGTCTGCACCATTCGAATTATTTGACTGTAAAAGTGGCTGCTTCCTCTTAAAGTCTGCCCATCATTTTGAGCTCATGGCTGGCACCACTGGGTGTTGATCTGGGTAGTCCAGGCCATCAGAATAAAACCTCCTCGTATACTCAGTTCTAGAAGCTGTTTCTTGGAGCAGATTGGGACCGGACTAGGCTGAAAAGGGATCTTTTGTTCAACCAAGCACAAAGAAGCCTATGCCAAGAGAAATAATGTTATTCAAATATGATACTGTTAAGCTGGGCACTCAGGAGGCTGAAACAGGAGGATTACTGTGAGTTCAAGGCCAGCCTGGGCTACATAGTGAGTTCAAGGCCAGCCTGAACTGCAAAATGAGATCCTGTCTTAAAAGAAAAAATACTGGCATTTCATGGTCATTAAAAAAAAATGAGTAAAAGCGTTTTCAGAATGTTAATGCAACCCTTTGGTCTCCTCAGTATCACAATTGTCTCGCTATCCAGGAACAGTGCAAAAGAGCCCAGTATTCCCAAATCCCAAGGCAAGTTGCTAGTCTAGCCTGCTGTACCAACATGATAGTGAATCGGGTGACCGGCTCTCCCGTCTGTCCTCTCCACCTCCAGGACTTAAGAGAGAGGCTGCAGTGCTTTGGAAAGACTTTTCAGACATCTCCCTCCAGCAAGGTGATAAAGCCTTAAGATATCTATTGCAGGAGAGGAGTCCTTGACCTTGAGGATGTCAGAGTAGGACAGACTGTAAGACCTGACACTGAAAAGTATAAAAGTGAAGGTCATGACTAGAACAGGAAGTGGTGGCACGATGCTAAGCAGAAAGCCAGCAAGGGAGCTAATGAAGAAAGGTGACTCCCGTGCCTGCTGGTGACTCTGCAGGTGGGAGCTGGACTAGGTGCTTCTGAGAGATACTCTGCCTGAGGAACTGCGGAGGGGTGCGGACCTCCTCCAAGGCCCACCCTGGGGTCAGGTCACAGACCACTCAGTTACCTGTTTAGGGTGCTATCACCTTTCCTCCCCTGATAGACTCGGAGGATTAACAAAATCTGATGCATTTTGCAACCGTTAGTACATCTACATACAGCAATAGGGAAATAAGCTTGCTACCAAAAGCACAAAATAAAGCAGGAGAATTTACATGCTTATTGAGTAAAACTTTCTTACCTTTTAACCAACGTTTTTTCCTTACAACTCTGTTACTTAGAATTGAGGGAAATCGGTATCTGCCTCTCTTGCCTTCTGAGAAAATGGAAAAATATAAAAACACATGCTGCTGTATAGTTGTAGTGTACGTGGTAGTACTTTTTAAAATTCTACTTTAATGTAACTTTCAAAAGCTGTGACAAAAAAAGAGCACCTATTTTGCCTAGAATAAGCGCATTCATAGAGCACAAATGAAGTTAGTGGTTGGCTAGGGCTGGGTGGTGGGGTGAGGTGGAAATAGCCATTAACTGGTTTTCTTTCATGTGGGACAAAAGTTTTCTGACATTAAATTTTTGTGATGGTGATGAAATTACGCAAACACACCAATAAGAAACCCCTGTTTATTTTTATGCTCTAAACTGTGAATTAGGTGATTTGTGAATTACATCTCAGAAAAGTTAGTTTAAAAATAGTCAAGGTGCCAACATTCATATGCATTGGCATCCAAAGATCCATACTAAGAGAGGTCTAAGATGAATTTCGTCACAATAGACTTTTGTGTGGCAAAGTTTTAGAATCTACTATCATGGAATATATCCATTATGTAAAGTAATTCTCACAACAATGCTATGAATCAGGTTTCATATATTGTCCTGTTTTTGTGATGGTAAAAAATTTCATGCTTAGAAAGCCCTCCTTTTCTCTTGAGGGTGAAACAATCACTCTTGGAATTGCTGAGGCTTGAACCTGGGTTTTCTGATTCTAACTTCGATGATCTATGTCAAGCACCCTCCTCTGGTCAAACCTGATGTATCTTCCCTTTTATGCGCAGCTCAATGTAAAACATGTAATATGGATTGAAGTTTCTGCTCTTCTCTTTGCTCTTTTTTGGGAACCTCCATGGACATGGATATGTGGGAATGCACTTCAAATATCTGATTTCTCACAGTGTGAAAATACCATCCTAGAGATTCCATCCTCTTCTCTGAAGTCTAGGATATCTACCCCAAATTTACTCCTCAAATTTCACAAAACGTAATGCTTTAGTAGGGAATATAGGCTTCTATAAAAACTGTCTTACCTCCCAATGCTGTAACCCCCACTGATTCTTAGGTGGTGGTGAAATAAATACACCGCCATGGTCACTACCCTGCCAGGAGCTGTCCAGCAAAACTTCTGCTACAATTGGTACCCAGAGACCAAGACCAGAGACGGTAATGGTATTTCCCCGTTTGAGCACAGACTAGACAAGAGGGGAGGGGAGAATGATGGGACAACATAATGGGGGTGGTGTCTGCTGCCTATCGTAGAGGACATGATGAAGGGAAGGAGAACCGTCCCTAGTCCCAAGATGAAGTTTGAGAGAGACAATCAGGGCCGGAACAGACTGAGAAAGGAGGCTGGCCTCCTTCACCCTACTACTTTACAGATGAGGAAACTGAAGCAAAAGATGTCAAGGGATGGGCCTAGGCCCACACAGTCAAAGGATTAGGAAGCCCTAGGACACAGGTCTCCAGCCACCACTCCGAGCCGCTCTGGCATGAAATCTCTGATAGGTTACACCCGTTAGATGGCATTAGCTATTTCCAGCCTTAAAAGTTACCAGTTCAATGGAGGAAGCACTGCAGTGGTTCCTAGGCCCCTGGAGTTTGATTTAGCTGCATCTCTAAGTTTCTCGTTTCTCTCCCAGACACACTGACTCAATGGGGTACATTTCCCATTTGTTAGTACAGCTACACCAAGCAATTAGGGAAATACGTTTATTTCTAGAAACACGGGGCAGATCACTGGAAATTAGATGCCTAATTATTAAAAGTGTACCATAGTCCTCTTTTCTTCTTACTTTTTGGTTGGGTTCTTCTCTGGGCAGTCCTGTTGTTCTGTGTTAAGTGGCTTCTAGATGGACCTGCCTGTGTCCCTAAGAAAATAGAACAAAAATAATTACAGATTTATAGGATCATTGCATTATACATGCATTCTAGATGAATCATTGCATTTCATGTATTAGTGCTTTTCAATGATTTTATTTCAATACAATTTTCAAAAGCCTAATGCATGAATAAAAAAGATATCTTCTCCGTAAGCTATCAAGACTTAGATGGTTAATCTCAAGCTCATCTTGTGGTTCATTTTCACATCCTCACATTTAAAAAAAATTGAAATTTGCATTTCACTTACATCTTGAGCAGCAGTGCATTAAGTCTTAGTATACACCAAGCACTTGCAATTTATTTATTTTATACTTGCAACAAATAAAGGAGATCAAGGTGATTATTATCCCATTAAAGAAACTAAAATACTCATAGAAAACTGAGACAAAACTATAAAATTAAGTGAAGGTGTTGAAGTCTTTTTAGTGGAGAGAGAATTAAATGGCAGTTCTATGAATTATGAGAAAATCAATCAGGTGTTCCAAGTGAAACACTTGACACATATCTCGATTAAAAATATTTTTATATTTGCGATAAAAGTGATAGTAAATGTGACAAAGGGCTTTGCCTGTTTGGGTTTGGACAGATATATTAGTATCCAAAATCTAACCAGAAGAAGGCTAGCCAAGGAAACAGAGTCTTCCAAAGCTTGTGTTTCAAATATTAATTAAGAATTGATTTGGTAAATGCTGCAACAGAGAATTCTCTTCCGTTTGTTAGTTCATTGGCTGGAGATGACCACCTCAGTGCATGCTGTCACTCAAATATGTTTTATTTTCTAAAGCATCCATGCAAAAGTTTTCTTTGTTCTTGCATTCAATATCCCCCCACTCAATGACCACCATTGGGCAGTGATGGTTGTGGTTATATAGACCCAATTGGAAATATTTTCCAAACTACTCCATCCTAAGTGCTGTAAACCCTACACAAATTAGGCCAGCAAAATAAAAATGATCTTTACTTCAGTCAAACCCAACGTACACTTATTATTTACTAATATAATCCCACTTTCTGGTTTCCAGACTAAACAATTACTCAAGACCAAACGCCTCATGGAACGAATACTAATAAAGAGTGCTCATTCTAAAATCAAATAAGTTTCAGCCTTGCACATTGTCATTATGACAATATTCAATCAAAATAACAAGAGGTCAAACAAAGTTCCAGAGGAGCTGGACAATCCAGTATAAGAAAGTAGAAAGTGGTGTATATTAATAGCAAGGCTTAAGAAAACTACTAAAACAGTGGAAATGTGGTCCTCCCAGGAGGCATATTAATGACTTTCCTTCTTCTCATTTCCTCCCTCTGCACAGTGGAATCACTAGGCATTGGAGGTCCATCCACCAGGTGTGTCTCTCCACCAGGCTCTCCTCTCCTCCTCTGTCACTCAAGATGCCAACAGAACTGTGGGAGGCCAGGACATGCCTGGGTGTCCCACATTTCTCCCTCCTGAGGACCCACAATCACAGTGGGAAGAAATTCAGATGTCTCATTCTTGCTGCTCTTTCCCTTCCTGTATTTCAGCCAACCTTGGCACTTAAACTCTGGCAACTACCCTGGACAGTGCACCAAACACAGAATTCTTTCTGCCTTTCTCTCTGCTTCTACTTGGTTATAGATTTTCTGGGTACACTGGACTTACCTTTCATTAAACCTGTTTAGGCCAAATACTTTTAGGGAGAAAAAGGAAAGATACTGAAGTTTTCTGCAGCCCTTGGAGCCTCTGGCATCAGGAGAAGTGGCACCTAAGTCCAGCTAAGTTTTAATGTGCCACTCCCATGTTTTACTCTGAATAATGTGGCTAAGCGAGATAAGATTCAGCTTATATTGTATTCCAGGCTCTAATACTCATTTCATGACATAGAAACCCTTTGTAAACATTACAGAGGTCAGAATTTAATTTAAAGTTAATTTAAAATAATTATTATAGTTAATGCTAAATGCTAGAATTAACTGTTACAAGGCTATCAATTTCTCCTTTCAAAATTTCAGTAGAAGCCCCAACAATTGAGAATAATTCAATATATGTCAGCTGGTACATGAATGTGACATACCTGATTTCTTTTTACAATTCTCCTTCCTTTCTCCCTCTCCTCTGTCCATCTCTTAACCCCCTTTCTACTTACCAAAGATCTATTTCCCCATTTAAGAGATTATTTTGTTTTAAATTTTTTTTTGTACCAGGAATTGAACTCAGGCCCTTGTGCTTGCCAGGCAGGTGCTTATGCCACTGAGCTATATCCCCAGACCTAAGGATATTTTTGAAAAAATTAATTGTGGCTCTCTCCAGATGGTATTTTTCATACAATTTTACTTTCTGAATCTTTGCTATGTATATATAGTCCTTTAAATCTTATTTTAGTAATGATCTGAAAAATCTTTTTATCCTAGACAGTGAAGGGTCAACCTCATTTTCCAACTGACTGTCTATTTTAAATCAGTACCAACTACCTATAATGAATGTATGCACGATGTACCACAAACATGTGCTGATAAAAAATCCTCCTACGCATTTTTCTTCACATATATTAGTTTTTAAATACATTTTCATACAAAAGTTGAACATGTTAAATATTTCCAGCATTCACACATACATTTAAAAACCACATTTGTGAGTATAAACTTCACCTCTATTCAGATGATCAAATATAACCAATGCATATATGGATAAACTGCCACTAATTTGTCTGTATATCCATATTTATGTCTTTGCATAGGTAGATAGATTCTTATGTACAAATCTGGATTCAGAGATATATAAATAGATACTTTCAGAAATGCATATGTTTGTACATATACACTATTTTGCAACATAAACACACAGAGTCTGTTTTCTTCGTTTAACCTTCTTTGGGGCATGTTTCCAAATAAGAATTTATGAGCTAGAGAAGAAAGCTACATACTGAGGGTGGCAATGCCTCTCCATTAACTCTGGGCCACTATTATATGTATGAGAAATAAACCATTTTGAAAAGCCATTGCATTTTTAGGTTTCTCTGTTGCAATATCTTAACCTATGTCCTGACTGACATAGTGGCCACAAGAGCATTCCATCCTCAGGAGAACATGAGCCTTGAGCCTAATGACCAGTAGTGTCTTCCTGATCTCAGCAGCTAGGGCTGCACCACTGTGTTACTTTTCTCTTGTTGCTGAGACAAAATACTCAATACCCAAAATTAAAGAAAGAAAGGTTTATTTAGCTCACAGTTTGTGGAAGTTTCAATCCATAATCAGCTGGCCCCCAGGCAGGGTGGCATGACTGAGGGGCAATCATTCAAAATGGCAGAAGACAGTAAAAGCAACAAGAACATAAAAGGGAGAGCAAGCCTCTTTTTCTCCCTTACTTTGTAGCAGGCTACCCGCCCTAGCATGGTGTAGCACTCACACCATCTCCCTGTTCTTCTCTTGCACAGGCTCAGGATGTTTACAAAGTGAGGACCCTGGTCCCCTGCTGAGCTTCTAAGTTAAACTTCTAAACTAGTCAAGTTGACACAATGAATCAACCATTACAACATCCCAGGGCATCAAAGAGCTGCCTTAGGGCATATCCTGTACACCCTAGGATGTAGAACCACTGAGCCACTTCCAGACTTCTCAAGTTGACACAGTGTATCAAGTATTACAGCCATGTTGCCCACTTACCATTTTGATGTATCCTTTGTGGCCTTTTCTTTTTGTATCTTGACCAGTTGTGCCCTTTCTTTTTTTCTTTAAAGAGAATGAAATTAATCAGAGTTATAAACAGAATTCTACAAGTCTTGAATGCTAGCAGTGTACAAGAATTATTTCCAGCTTTAGTCCCTAGGAATGGGGCACCCCAAGGTGCTCTGCCCCTGCCTGCACAGCAATCAGCCCTCTGAGCTACTCTTGGGGCTGCTGTGGTGCTTAACACTGCTGCCTCTGCTTCAGACAGTGAATCAGCTGACTCTGGCCACACCACTGCGACGGAGACACTCACTCATGTTGCAAGCCTGGCTGTCTAGACCACTTGCAGAATGATGTACTCTATTTAACAAGTTACGCAAAACATGAGCCCATTGACTTTAAAGCCGTCATCTTCTCCTGCCAAACACCCTAGGAGGAAGTTTGCTCACAGAAAGGACTTACATCTTCCCGGATAACCACTGGGACAAAGTGAGGTGATTATTTTGAAAATTCGAGCTTCTCTTCTGACCATTCCTGGGACAGCATCTTGTTCCTTCCCCTATCAACCTAGTGATACAGCCTTTAGCATGCCCAGGGGGGTTCCGATTTAATTCTAGTTAATATTTTATAAAAATGCTTTTGCCCTACTAATCCTTGTGAGTGAGAAAAGGAGATGATTGGGAAAAAAGATGAAGTTATGGCCACTGGTGTGCTGGATGGATTTTGTGGCAGTGAAGAATAAGAGTCCAGGCATTAGAGGGAGATGCACCCCATGCCCTAGGAGGCACAGGGGAAAGAGGAACATTAGTGACATCTGTCTTTCAGAATTTCCCAGGGCCTGGTCCAGAAGGAAAAGGTCCTGGTATGGCTCTGCCACCACTGTGAATGCTGAGACAGAGACACCTAGTTGGTATCAGAGGGTGGACTGGCCAAACTGTCCTCAGTCAGCACCCATTCCCCACGGAAGGACTAGAGCTGGAGAGGGAGCTGGCAGCTTGGGTTTACAGCCAGCATTGCCTGCCATCTCTTGGACTAAAGCTCAAGTGTCCTCGGGGAGCTCAACTGTGAACGCCTCTTTTAGAGTGTGCCCTTGGCACTGGGCTCCTCTTGTGAAAGCCAGGCATTAACTCGCCTCCCTCATGGAAACACAGTGATCTGTCTGGACACGTGGTCATCAGAGACTTAAGGCAGTTATGGTTTGAGAAATCAGTTAAATACTACAGGAAACAAAACAAATTTGCTGGCAGTCAACTTGTAAGACTGGGCCTGGAGTTTCTCAGTAGCCACACAGACCTGTTCTAAGAAAAAAGAAAAAGAAAAAAGAAAAAGAAAAAAGAAAAAGAAAGAAGGCTGGTGATGAATCTCAGCACAAAGGTCCTACATTCAAAGAGAAGATAAAAGAAAAGAGGAGTGGGGGAAGAGAAAGAGAGACAGAAGGAGAGACGGAGAGAGAGAGAGAGAGAAAGTGAAAGAGGGAGAGAGAGAGGGAGGGAGAGAGAGAGGGAGGGAGAGAGAGAGGGAGGGAGAGAGACAGAGAGACAGAGGGAGAGAGAAAGAGAAAGAGCAAAGCCGCTACTCTCTTGGTGGCCTTATCAAAGATGATCTGCCCTTGTGGGGTGATTTTCTGGTCTACTGGGCTTTCTAGTCAACCCCATTGGTTCCTGTGTGTGTTAAGGACTGTGTGTGACAGCTCCAGTTTTATTCTTTTTTCTCAAAATGACCTTGGATGTTTGGGTTGATTTGTGGTGTCAACAAATTGTGGGATTGCTTTTCTACATCCCTGTGAAAATGGCAATGAAATTTGGACAGGGACTGCATTAAATCTGTAGCTCACTTTGGGTGGTATGGACATTTTGGCATTATTAACTTTTCCAGTACATGCATATGAGATATCTTTCCATTTATTTATTTATTTATTTATTTTTTTTGCAGCACCGGGGATTGAACTCACAACCTTGCGCCTGCCAGGGCAGGCGCTTAAGGCACTGAGCCAAACTCCCGGCCCTGGTTTTTCAAGGCAGGGTTGCACTATGTAGCTCAGGCCGGCATTATGCTCGCGTTGTAGCACAAGCCGGCCTCGAACTCACAATGCTCCGCCTACCTCAGCCTCCCGAGTGCTGGGATTAAAGGTGTGCGCCACCACGCCCGGCTTCTATTTATTTGTTTAGTGTTCAATTTCTTTGAAAAATGGCTTGTACTTTCCACTCTACAAAGAGTTCAACTCCTTGGGTAAATTTCTTCCTAAGTATTTTGTTCTTTTTGATGCTACTGTATGTAGAATTTTCTAGGTAGTTTGTTATTAGTGTATAAAACACAACTGACTTTTGGATATTAATTTTGCATCCTGACAGTTTACTGAATTTATTTATAACTTACTCTTTCTCAGTCTGGGTGTCTTTTTATTTCTTTTTCTCATTCAGTTACTCTGGCTAGGACTACATGAGTATGTTGAATAGAAGGATCAAATGAGCACTTAGTCTTTGACAAAAGCATCAGGAATTCACAGTGGGGAAAAGGACAATCCAATCCAGAGAGTAAACAGCACAGCAAACTGAAACTATCAACATTTTTTTCCTTCAGAGACAAACAACTTCTTCA
The DNA here is from genome assembly GCA_004363535.1 of Dasyprocta punctata. Lineage (NCBI taxonomy): Eukaryota > Metazoa > Chordata > Mammalia > Rodentia > Dasyproctidae > Dasyprocta > Dasyprocta punctata. The sequence continues at coordinate 64,323 of RJWM01006303.1, read as the reverse complement.
AACTTCCTCATGTGGGAGCGCGAAACCACCACCGGCTCCTGTGCTCAGTTCAGGTGAACAGGCAGAATATGCAGGTGCTGTACACTGATCTCCCATTTCATTTCCACTGGGAAGGGAGGGAGGAGTCTCCCTGTTCCCCTCCACTCTGCTCCTTGCTATAAAAGACCCTGGTACCCCCGTACCCTGTGAGACGAGGACTAGAGGCAAAGGCAGCCCTCCATCTGCTTGGAGCTAACCTTGAATAAATCCATTTTCCTTTGGGCTAAAATTGGTGGCCTCCTTAGATTTGCTCAGTACAAGCAAACAAACCTGAGCACGTAGACCGAAGTGGCTGATTAACAAGGACCCTGGACAGGCTGGGAGTTTGGCTTAGTGGCTTAAGCGCTTGCATGGCAGGCGCGAGGTTGTGAGTTCAATCCCCAGTACCGACAAAAAAAAAAAAAAAAAAAAAAAAAAAAAAAAAAAAGAAAGAACACTGGACGTCACACACCAAAAAGAGGAAACTGGACGTGTGTCTCATATCATGCACTGAAATTAACTCCCGGCAGATTGAAGCCTCAAAGAAAGATCTGAAACTATAAAACCCCTGGAAGAAAACTAGGGGGAAAGCTCCTTGACAGTGATTTTGGCAATTTTTAAAAAATGTGACAACAAAAACCCTGGCGCCAAAGGAAAAATAAATAAGCAGAATGACATCGAACTCTGCACAGCATAATATATATTTTATAAGAAGAAACTACAATCCATGTAGTGGGAGAAAATATTTACAAGTCATGTACTTAATAATGGGTTGATACCTCCAAAATATAAGGAGCTCACATGATTCAATACCAAAAACAGTTTTTTAAAAACCCTAATTTTAAAACGCACAAAGGACACAAATAGGTATTTTCCCAAAGGAGGCATACAAGTGGCCAACAGGTATTTTTAAAGGTGGCCAACATCATTAATCATCAGAAAAAGTCAGTGAAAATAATGAGCTATCCCCTGATACCTGCCAGGATAGATACTACCAAAAAGACAAGAGATAAGTTGTTTTAGTCAGCTATCCAGAAAACTGCAGGACAGAACTTCACTAAGCTTCCTGCTGCTATGTAATAAGGATTTGTTTTCCTCTGGTTTCCAAAAACATGCCCCTTATTCCATTCTGAGCCCCCATTGGTGATACTACTAACCTCCGTATTTTTATTGTCTCTTATGACGGTTTAGCCACTTAACAAAGTCTGTTCACGATAGTTTAAGTGCTCCTTAGGCAAATTAGGTTTCCTCTACCAAATTCTGAGCCTTCTCTTTAGCTTCCAGACTTCTGCTAACAAACTGCTCAAGGCACTGCAGTCTTTTCTATTATCCTATTTAAATTTCCAAACTCTACTCACTGCCCCTTTCCAAAGTCACTCTGGCATGGTCAGGAATATATTACAGCTGCACCCTGCTTTGTGCATTGTATAGCAATGGGGAGACATTATCAGAAACGTGGTTTGGTAGTTTTGTCGTGTTAAAAATCATAGCGTTATACCAACACCAGGCAACAAAATCTTATGGGACCACCAACATAAATGTGGTCTCTTAGTTCAGAAATGTCATTCCACAGAGCCAAAATGTACCAAAATCTGTATTGCTCTTAATTTCTCCCATGATAACTTATCACAGATTTAGTACCTCCAAACAAAATTACCTCGCCATTGCATCGAAAGTCTGACAAGGGTCTCACTGGGCTGAAACCAAGATGCCCACAGACCTTCACCTCCTTCTGGTGCTGTCAGAAGAGCCTGTTTCCATTGCTGCCCCCCCTCTTTTTTTTTTTTTGGCCCGGGGATCGAACTCACAACCTCACACCTGCCAGGCAGGCGCATAAGCCACTGAGCCAAACTCTGGGCCCCTCTATTTCTGCCTTTTCCATTTCTAGAGGTTGCATGCATTCCTTGATCCTCCATCTCCAAACCCGGTAGTATTGGCCCTGCTGACCAGTCCTGCTTAGCTGCATCGTCCTCTTTCCATGGCTAGGAAATGCTCTCTACTTTTAAAAAGTTAATTCTATTGGTACACTTCTGATACATACATACATAAAGATCACATTCATCAGCGGGAATTCATACCTGCACATGACACATCTTGATTCTTTTCTCCCCATTCTCCTCCTTCAACCCTTCTACCTCTCCTTATTCACAAAACCTTTGTTTTCATCTTTTTCTCATCTATTCTTTTTTTCTTTTCCTTTCTTTTCCTTCTCTTTCTCCCCTCCCTTTTCCTCTTCCCTTTTGGACATACTCTTCTTACTTTCATTCATTTTGGTCCTCAAGGAAAAAAAAAATGTGGTTTTTATACACAATGGAGTACCACTGTGCCATAAAGAAGGATAAACTTGAGAGATTTTTAGGTAAAAGGGTGTGCCTTGAGACCATACTTTTAAGTGAAATAAATAGGACACATATGTTTAAATATCACGTTGTTTCTCCTGTATAAAAATGTTCTCTACTTTTAAAAGCTTATAAGATTAGATTGGGCCTGTTCAGATAATATAATTTTCCCATTTTAGGGTGCCTAGCTTGATCATATCTGTAAAGTTCCTTTTGCCATGTAACATAACAGATTATAGGTTCCAAGGATTGGGGCGTGGACATCTTTAGGAGGCCATCGTTCTGTCTACCAATACTGTAAATAAGCACAGCAACAACAACTCTGCCATTAAAAAACCTTATCCATAACATCAAAAGCATGTATAGTCTCAGTTATTCTTACTTCTTTTCCTCTTGGGTTTTCCTAAAATAGAACTGGTTCCAGGATCTTCAGTATCTAGAAAATAACAAGTGGAAATGAGGAGATGTAAATTAATAAGTAAAAGTTATAAATCTTATGATGGTTCATACCACAGGAGGCTTGAGTGTGTAAGGCTTAAAGTTTGGATGATCATTCCTTTCTTCCTTTTAAAGGAATCCAAAAAACCTGCTGAACTGAAATCTAGGAGTCCTGGGTGGGCCCTGGGTCTTCTTTATTTTCTCAGTGGGACTTTGAAAGACACTTTCCAATATATTACCAAAGCTACCCAGACTCAGTTGTCACTTTCCAGTATCTGTGTACTGCAGTTTCCATGGCCATAGAAACAGCTGTCCTACCCTGTTTAGGTCTTAAGATTTTTGTATGGATTAAAAAATATTTTATGTGCAAAATCTTACACAAAATCCTTGTACAAATCAGTAACATGCTGGAGAATTTCTGTCAAAAATGTTACTAGATTAGGAACAGATGATCTGAAGTCTGTCCTCCTGAAAAATAAGTAGCAGGACCAAGTTTTCTGTTGACAGAAGTCTTACTAAAGCTGTGCCAAAGTGACAATATTATTCACTTGCGGAAGGGCACATGGTTTTCTTGAGTTCTTGGAAAGACTGGATGTGACTCAATACACCGATTTGGCAAACAAGATGACTATATTTATATATACTGGGGATTGGACTCACTGAGATAAATCCCAGGTTCCTTTTATTCTGACACAGGGTCTCACTAAGTCACTAAACTGCCCAGGCTAGGCTTTAACTGTGTTCCTCATGCCTACGCCCTGCCCAGCTACTTAATTCTAAAGAGTGTATTTGTAATACATCATCTATACGTAACCAACAGAGCCCATCCCATTAAACATGACTGTACGAAGATTTCTTGCCTCCCTGCAGTTCCCAAAGGGGTCAAGCAACTGCAGGAAGGGATTCTGGGATTGCTGGATCCCCTAACACTACTCAGTCCGGGATCTGTGAACCCACACCATCCCCAAATAGCACTGCCATAGGCATCCTTACCCGCTGGGTCACATGCTTGGCTACTGTCTGTCCTTGCTTCTGGGCCTTCTGAAACTCTTGGGGAACACATGACACAGGAACACTTCTCAGTTTCAGGTTCTGATTGCTCTGGTTCTGGGCCAAAATTGTGATTTTATGAAGACTTTTCATCTGCTCTGGCGACCTTCTTTTCTGCATCCCCATTAGTCCCCCTTCTCCACTTGTTGCTCTGAAATCATCTCCTTTCACTGTTCCTCCCATATCATCAGTCTCTCTTCTTTTCCTCTCCTGTCTCTTCCTCTTTATCAGAACTCTATATATTTCTAGTTTTGTTTTTAGTGTTTTGGTGGTTGTTATAATTACCTTGTCTATCATAGCGCAGTGGGCTAGAAGTAAGCTCTTCAGATTCTCCTTCCTCATCCTTGTCGTAGTCCTGTAGTTCACCAGGTTCTAACGAAAACAAGAAAATTATCATGCACGGATCCTGCAGACAGTGGCCAGAGGAGTCCTTCCCCACACCTAAGGAGTCCTTCGCTGCACACCGACATGGAGCTAAGACGCCTGCTCGCTGGGGAGAGGGTCCCTGCTGCAACAATCAGACCTGAGACCTAACAGTCGCGCTCTTCCCATTTTGCATCTCATCCTCTACTTTTATTCTTCCACTTGTAGCCCTGAGAATAAAACTAAAGTACTTATCTTCCGGGTGAAAAATACTGTTCTCTGCAAATAATAAAAAATCCGTCTTCCTGATCCAACGCTGAGTGAATTGTTCTCGACAACAATGTGATCTCTGATTTATTTCATTAAACTCTTACTTCTGAATTTCTTATTTAAAGATGAATGTGCAATTAGATATAAAGTAGCTAGATATTTTGGTTTGGAAGTGTAGCACTGAGCAAACATTCTCCCCATTTATGTGCATATTTCCCCACTATTTCATGCACCCTCACTTTTCTTTTGTATAGAAGTCTTGTTTTCTATGATTGTTTCTGACTTTCCTGAGCTTTCTGAATATTAGAAGATGGTAAAACCAAGCAAATAGATGTAGACAAAGGTCTACTAAGTCCCCAGTAAAGTTAGCAACTCAAAACTAGTGAGTTTAGGTCCATCGGACTATAGGAAATTGTGCAAAGGTGTTTGGTCACACGTTGTCATGGGTCCCTCGCCAAAACCTTCATGAAGGCATTTGGTGTCTTGTCCATTTACAAAAGAAAATCAGTTTGCTTAGTCCATGATCTGGAGTCAACTCTTACCATGTGATTGATCCTTTGTCTCCTTTGTAGTCTGTTTGGCTAGTGAACCCCGGTACTCCACGCATGCGTGAAAATACAGGTATGGGCAACACACTTTTATTTTAGTCACTCGTGCAGCCAAATGTGGTGCCTCTTTGGTGTTTGCCATGGGATTGTCTCTGTCAAAGTCACAATCTCTTCCTTAGAGACTTCCACTTCCGCTGTGTAGTCTATGATTCTAATTCTTGCACTTAACAAGTGGCAAAATTTCACTAATGATGGCTTTGGGTAAGAGCAGGATACTTTGGACATGGTAAAAGTAACACAGTTGGTGAGTATCTTTGTGAAAGAAGGAGGAAAATCTCCAAAGGCTCCCATATCCCATTAGTAAATGTTACTTTATGACCACCATGTGAGGGAAATTCCTTTAATAATACATCTGTAAGTGTACTAGGTAGAGTTTCTATTTTGCAGATGGTACTGGATTAAATGTATGGAAGCACTAATTTTTGAAATCCTTGAAAACAATCCCAGACATGATGAATTTATAGTTGATTTGAATTTTAGTGTATCTATATTATGCATGAGTCAAGGTCAGTACACAACAAAAAGGGTAGGTATACATCACTTCCCTTTAGCACTTATTCCAATTACTGTAATCTCTTCTGGTTCACCTAAAGGCATTCGTTCCTTTAATGCATTTATGTTCTGTTCTTGTTTGATGTTCATTTTATATTAGTTGCTTGAGATAATCAGTGGTTCACCTAGACAATATTTTCTTTGGATTTTGCTAAATCCTGTTGTAGTGGGCAGAATTTGCAGATGGCTCCTGAAGATTTTCCTCCCTAACCTGGTAACTATGAACATGAGACATTACTCCCATAGGTTAGGCTATATGGCACAGTTGATCTTTATAAAGGGAGATGAAACATACTTATCAGTGAAATAAATAAGTCACACATGTGTAAGCATCATATTGTTTCAATTGTGTGACAAACTGAAAGAAAAACTATGTGTATGTTTATGTACATGTACATTAAAAAGTTAAGATAGTTTAAAAAAAAAGCACAATGGCCCCCTTTGTCATCCACATGCCTCCCTTCACTTAAAAAAAAAAAAAAAGAATTCTGCTGAGATTTTGATAGATATTGAGGTGAATCTATAGATAAGTTTAGGGAGAATAAATGTTTTTATATTTGTCCAAGTCACATACATAGTTTCTCTCCACTTGTTTAGGTTGTACTTGAGTACTTTTGATCAGTTTTTATAGTTTTTAGGATATAGATAATGAATGTATTTTGGTAGTTTTATACAGGAATGTTACCTTAAGCTTTTTTGTGATGCTGTAACTTGTGCCTTTATAATTTTACTTTTGAATTGTTCATTGCTTGTATATAGACCAACACTGGATTTCTGTATATGGCTTTGTGACCTTGTACCATGACCTTGCTGAACTTGCTTGTTTGTTCTATCGATTTTTATGTAGATTCTTTGCAAATAAAAATAAAATAAAATAAAAAAATACATAAAAAGGGCGATTATTATTGTGGGCCTGGTCTAATCAATCACACAAAAGTCCTTAAAAATAGATAACTTTTCCAGCTGGCAGCAGAAGAGGAAATCAGAATTCACAGTGTGAGGAGAGTCCATGCACTGTTCCCTTGAGGATGTCAAGGAACGGGTGGCCTCTGTGAGCCGAGAGGGAGCCCTGGCCAATAACCAGCAATAAAGCTGCAGCCTCAGCCACACAAGATGGATTTGGTCATCAGCCTGGATAAGTCTGGTTGCAAAACCTTCAGATAAGTGCTCAGCCTGGCCAATGTGGTGGTTTCAGCCTGGTAGAACTCTGAGCAGAGAATTAAACTGAGCCTGCCCAGAATTCTGATCTGTGAAAGGAACCATGGCAACAAGTGGGTGGACAGTTACACACTGCATTTCTGGTAATTTGTTAGTTGGCCATGAGAAAAAACAAGACCACCATCACCTCCCAAGATTTGAGCAAAATCTAAGGGATATAAAATTCATATATGTATCCTCTCTAATCCAATACATGTGTCACTTCTCCTCTACTCTATAGACCTGGATACCTCTTTGTCTAGGTATTGATCCGGCCAATCAAAAGCATGAAACAAGGATAAAAAAATTTACATTTTGTAAAGGAAAAAGGGGGAAGAATCTATTTTCTCAGTCATTGTTTACTGGCTGAGGAAAGGGTATTACATATAAAGAAATGTTACAAAGTTTTCAGAATTACCCAAAATCAGTAACTAAAAGAGTTTCTAGGATAAATTGGGTCTTGAAGACAATGGGGTCACTCTTTTCAGGATCATCAGGCCTCCTCACACTTGACTACATTCAATACTTTGGAGCCAAAGTTTTGGAGCAGTACTTGGGAGCCCCCACATTTCCATTAATATTTTTATTTTGTTTGAACATAAAAAATAGGCCATTCTCTAGAGGCATTGGTTCAAAATACAACAAACATCCAAGGCCCATTGCTAGTAGCCGTAGCTTATCAATTTGGCTCAAAGCCACTGCAGGTGGCTAAGTTCACACAGGTTTCTTGTGGTTTTGTACTTGAAAAATCTCTAGATGGTGCTGCGTGCAGCACAAATCTACCGCTAGTTGAAAACATTTAACCATTTGTTGACATTTTGTTAATTAATCATTAAATATCATTACCACTTCCATAGTTCTTCAGATAGAACACTAGCATCTAACAACTGTATAACACCTACTCAATGTGGAGTCCTAGAATTTTATTTCCAGTGTCCCTTCCCGGCAAAGATAGTTTGGATGTGGATAACCTGGATGGGCTTTCTTCTACCTTTGAGTAGGGACTTCCTAAAAAGGAAACTGAGAGTTATAAGTTCCTTTGCTCTTTGGAAAATCCACTACTCTGGCCATACGAAAACGAAACAACACAGTCACCTCAGTTAATCAATGACAGCTTCAACCCAGTGCACAGTGCTCTGAAGCGCGCCAACCACTCACATTCTGGCTTTTTCCAGTTGGCCAATCAGTGAGCGCCACGCTCTGGTTATCCGTCTTTCCCTGTTCCAACACAAGCCCACTTCGGAAAGCCCCCTGCTCCGCACCATGAGTGTCTGTGCGGAAAAACTGTGAACCACAAGTACAGCTGGTCTTTGCTTTTAAAAAGAATGAATTTGATCTACCATTTGATTTTAAGAAGCAGCCTCTTGTGTTCCTTGAAGATGCACATTCTCCTTCACTCTCTGGACTTCCTCTCTCTGACACTTCCTAGCTCCCTAAATATCCGTGTTTGTCTCCTTGAGAGACGCACTACAGTCTACTCACATCGCCTGTGTTCACCTTTTCTAGCTGTATTCTTCCGGTTACCTCCCACCCACATAGGAGCTCCTTCTGATGCTTTTCTCTTCTCTGCCACGCATTCTTCACCTGCTAAATATAATCTCTTTCCCTTGAACACTGGTAGAATCCTCTGAGTTTCCACTTTGGATTTAGACCATGGACTCAGCCTGAAATCAAGGCAGCAGCTGGACGGGTGGTGCACGCCTGTAATCCCAGAACTCCAGAGACTGAGGCAGGAGGATCACTGTGAATTTGAGGCCAGCCTGGGCTACACTGTAACATAAAATGGCCCCACCAGCCAGTACACTTCAGTTTCTTAGTTGCCCAGGTAATAGTTCCTGTTCCAGTTTCGGTTGCTTTCATCTCTTAGAAATGGCTGGTCACTGTGATGCACATGGTATAAACCAATCCCCAATTGACAAGTTATTCTGCCTCTGTACTTCCTGCATGCTTATCCTATGTAAGACTTACACCACCAGAGATCGGAGCCTGATACTTTGGAAATGATCCCAATCAGTGACCATTTACATAAATAAATCTGCCTCCAAATCTTGGGGGGCATTTCAGTGTTTCTGCTTGCTATTGCAACATAAGGAAGTTCAAGGCCAGCCTGCACTACGCAGCTAAACCCTGTATCAAAACAAAACAAAACAAAACAAAACACAAAAAAAACATAGCAGCATCAGAGAATTAGAAGCCCTCATGGAGTCATCCAGGAGCCTAATCTCTGCTCTTGTTGTCCTTCTTGGGAACAGATGACACACCTATGTCTTACACCCTTTTGTACCTCTAGCTTCTTAAAACATTAACGACAATTTGCCTGCTTAAGTCTTAAGGCTTTTGAGGATAAAGGGTAGCATAATTATCAAAGTACTCTGTATGGTCCAATGACATAATGGAGACTATTGGTCAAAAGTAGCATTTGGTTTCAGAAATAGTTCACCTGAATTCCGTCAATTAGGATAGTACTATTTCTTTGAAGGCTTTGTCAAGTTTGCAACAAAATGAAAAAAATTAGTCTGCAGAGGAACACTAAATGTTTTCGTTTTCATAGAAGATAAGGAGTGAGAACAGAAATTCCTGTATGAATCGAAATACTAGTGTCAATTTGTGTGGAAAACAAAAACAAAAGCAGAAGTGCGCCTGGCCATCCTAGTGTGCTGCTAGGGTACTGCTAATGTACTGTTAATGTACTGCTAGTGTGCTGCTACTGTAGCTGAATATATGCACATGAGACCTAGCATCAAACTAGACCCTAGGCATAGGGTTTCTCAAGATTTCCTTTCTTCTTGAATTTCCCCCAGAGCCATTAGTAAAAATGAAGAGCAGAAGTCAAGCAGTAAGTGGATGCTTCCACTGTAAAGCATGTTCGCAGGAAGTCCACCGAGAGATGCCCGCTCACAATTCAGCCCCCGACTCCCGGCAGCCCATGCAGCCCTGGCCTCCGGTCCCCCGCGCCGTCTTGGTGGGAGCACGAGGCTCCCTGGGACTCTCCTCCCTCAAACCTTTGTAATCAGGGCCCCTCACCTTCTGCAGAATAGAATGAAATCCCTTAAAGGACTCACGCGTGACCAAGGGAAGTCACAGCAGGAAAGACCACCTCAAGACAACCAGGAGGACCCAGAAGCTCAAGTTGTAGGCGGATGTCTCCATCCTCAGAGCTTCCTGCCTCTGTAGTGCCCCCGGCGTGGAGGCTAACAGCTCCCATCAGTCCGTGCGCCTTGCTCCCTTCGGTCCACCTCACTGTCTCTATTTCTGACCCTCCCAAGGACTCTGTGCCTCTCTTCTGTCCGATACATGAAAGGAGTGGGGGAGAGTGGGAGGGAAAAGGAGAAATTTTCCTTCCTTCAGACAGGAAAACAAAGATTCTTCAGTGAGTAGGACTAGACGGCATGATTACCTTCTTCTTGGTTACATGGTGCTTGGCTTGGATCTTCTTCTGCTGCTTCTCCATTCGTCATCTGGGGAGCTTCAGGGTCACAGGGCACTGAAGAGAAACAAAGACAAGATGGACCACGTGGAGGGACCCAGAAACACACTTCCACGTGGCCGAGCAGAGCCAGGAAGTCCAGGGCAAAGAAGGGGTGTACAGGGGTCAAAATCACACCAGCGAATCTTTAGGAGAAAGAGTGAAAAGGAAAAAGACACTGTCTTTCCTTGATGCTTTCTCCTCCAATTCACACCCACGACCACAGATGCTACCAAAAAGGGTCACAAGAATTCACCCCAAAGGCCAAGCTAAAGGCCAAGAACTCTCTCGCTCTCTCTGAGAACTGGTTAGACTTGCTAGGGTCCACTCAGAGTGCACCCAGCAGCAACCCCACTGTGTAGGGCCACTACCATCCTGAGGCCAGGGCTGGAAGTGTCCCCTTCCTGATGGAATGCTACTCGGCCACAAAGAAGGATAAGTTTGAGTCATTAGTAAGAAAATGTTTGGGACTTGAGACCATAATACTAAATGAAACAGAATACTAAATCAGACACAGAAGGTTAGCTATTGCATGGTTTCTCTACTACGAGAGACCCGAAATATGAATAATTTAAAAGAACGAAATGAAAGAGCGATGAGAGGAAACATGGAAGTAGACTCTGGAGATGAGACGGGGAATTGGGGAAGGCAGGAGGGATCGGGCACAAAGATGATCAAAATGAGATATGTATATACACCAATTCCCCGAGAGGAATATAATTATTATGAATCACAAACATACACTAATAAAAGATGAAGAAAAAAGGACAGTGCATCTTTACCTGGCCCACGTCTGGCAGGGGAGCTTGAGGTTTCCAGGGGCTCCTCTGCCTCTGACATCTCTGCACAGTTGCTGCTGTCCTCTGCAGGAAAGAAATGAATTCCCTCTGTGCACAGCCCAGGGCACAGTGCATCCCCCAGGGAATCATGGGGCGCTCATTGTGGAGGCGCGGGAAACTCCAGTGTCTCCTGGGTGGGACTGCACCTGTCCAGACTCTGTGCCTGTCCTCTGGGTTCACCTGTGGGTGGACACATTCCAGTCGCCGTCACTGAGACGCAGCCCCCCTCCAACTTGCTTCCTTCTGCCCTCCTGGTTCTCTCTCCTCCTTCCTCTCCCCTTCCCTCTGCTCTGTGCACCACCTCTCGTCCGCCCTGGTTCCTAGCAGCCAGTGTCTCCAGATGCTTCTTTGTTTGGATGTGTTTCTGTCCCCTTCTTCTGCTCCTGTCTTTTTCTCTTGCATCCTGCCTTTTACCATCTTTCCTCCTCTCATTTTATTTCCTTCTCCCTACTGCACCCTCTGCCCTTTCTCTTCCTGGGCACTAGGAAAGCCATCTCTGGGATAGGAGGGTAGGACCAGAACAGAGAGGGGACAAGGGGTGGAGGGAGCCGAGGCAACAGCACCCAGTGTGGGGAATGGTGGCAATGAGGCTGAGGATGTAGGGTGAGACCCCGTGGTGGATGGAAGCCACAGAGATCTCCAGGGAGGGTAAGTAACCAGATGATTGGACAACAAAGATCACCAGGCAGAAGCGGAAAGTAATAGGGTGTGATCTACATCTTGCAAATAGCAATTATGCAAAAGTGAAGAAGATGAGAAGGAGGGATGCGAGAGAATTCAGGACTCTTATGCTTTCCTGCAAGAGGGAAGCTTGGAGAGACAGGAGTTTCTAGTGTCAGAAAGATACTGGTTTCTATCGGGAGTGCTCGGTTTCTGAAAAACATTGCAATGGAGAAGGTTCTGGAATAAGCACCCTCAGGTACGTGGAGGGGTGTGCTTGCAAGACAGGTCAGCCTGCCAGACGTGCACTTCAGAACCGTTCCATCATGAGAGAGCCAGTGAGAGGGCCAGGAGGTAGACCAGAACTCTGAGGGTCTCTCAGCCGCTCTACTTGGGGAGACTGCAATTGGAAACTCCCTGCAGAGACAGATTCCTTTTCTGGAAGTTGCTCAGTCTGGTGACTCTTACTTAAGTGTGACTTCTTCCCTTAGACACAGTTTTCACCTTTTGCAAACTGTTTATTTGATTCACCTCTCTCTCAATCACTTCCTCTGAGCTTGCTTCCCATATTATTATTAATAGTAGTATTTGTTTGCCTCTCTGTGCACCTTTCTCTAATTTTCTTCTACATCTTATTTCTCAATGAAGTTAGTCCCTCCCTACTTGGTCTCTCAGTCTCTATTTTTCTATCTCTGCTTCTCTGGGTTTTATCTTAGGCACCCTGGGCACCTGTATAATTCTAGTATTTTCTATATTTTCCTCAATCTTGAAGATCTCAAGCCCTGGGTTGACAAAAGTCCTCCCATTTGCACAGGAATAACAGCACCAGGGACACTTCTTGGGTCAGCTCTTGCCTAAGAATCCCCCATATGACTTCTCTAACCTGGAAGATTTCAGTTACTCACAAAACTTAGGGCCAGGTACTTAGTACTTAGTACTTCCCCAAGCAGCTAAAATAATCTCCACCTCAACTGCCATAGCTTGCTGATACACATGCGTGATGTTCAATTAATAGAATCAGCCTGAAACCCCCTCTCCAGCACCACAGCCTGACTTTGGTATATTCTCTATTGCTGATCTCTACACAGGATACCCCCACTCAGTCATTTGCCTCGCCTTTATCCTGTGTCTCTCTCAAATTTTAGAAAAACAAAGCAGAAAATAAACATAATTCCATCTGTCCATATGCAAATATGAGGAAGAGAAGAACAGGAAGGAGGAAGAGGGAGACTATTTTCCTTGTGAGTTGACTGGAAATCGAACTCATTGTTGCCCCCTCCCTCATTGAGTGGGAGACTGAACAACCTCTCTCCTCCTCTGTTAGTAACCGGGGGAGTCTGTGGATCACAAATCTCTGCAGAGAACAAGCAAAGGATGACCCTTGACCTGGAAACAGATCCCAGAGCGTGGCGCCATCATGGTGGGAAACCCTGGGGCCTGTCCCACACAGTGAGAGCTACACAGTCTGGCTGTGCCTGGTTCTCCCTTGTCGCCTCTCCTTCTTCTCCTTACTTCTCCCCATTCTCCCTGTGGCTTTGCCTCCACAACCTGCTTCCTCAGTGAGCTTCTCATCGATTGTCCTGGCCTCCCTCCTGCTGGCTTTTTTTGGCCCTTGTTTCTATGCTTTTTCTCTTTCGGTATCACTGAAACCCATTCCTGTTTTCTGTTTACCTCTCTTAGTTTCTATCTCTCCTACCTGGTGCGCAGGCTCCATTTCCCTGTTCTCTGTCTCTCCATGAGTTCCCTCTCCCCAACCATGGTTTTATTTTTATTCTCAAAGTCTTTTTTGATTTATTTTTTAACCAACATACATAGTCGTACATATTAATGGGATACCAAGTAATGTTCACAATACACATGCATTACATGTTTAAGCCAGGTTAAACATATTTATCTTCTTAAACACTTGTCATTTCTTTATGGCAAAAACTTCTAAAACTCTTTCTTCTGCTGTAGCTTCTTGAAATGTACAGTCATTGTACTAGGCAACAGCACACCAGGGCCTCTTTCTTCTATCTAACTAGTTTCATACCAAAGTCTTTTTTTTTTTTTTTTTTTTTGGTACTGGGAATTGAACTCAGAACCTCACACTTGTCAAGCAGGTGCTGTATCACTGAGCTATAACCCTGGCCCTGAGCTATATCCCTGCTCTAAAGTCTTATACAGGGACTCAGTCCTCTCCTGCAGAACCTGGAGAACTCTGTGAGCTTCCCCGTTCTATTCTGCCTCTGTGATTGTATCTGGGCCCCTGCCCTTTCCTCTCTCTTCCTCCCTCACCTTCTCTGCTTCCTGACTGCTTTGAGATGACCAGCTTTCCTCCCCCACACCTTTCTGCCATGATGGCTCTGCCTCACCACAGGCCTGCAGTTGATAGAAGCAGTAGCCATGGACTGGAACCTCTGAAACCGTGAGCCAAAAATAACCTTTTTCTCCTTTAAGCTGTTTTTGTCAGGTATTCAATCATAGTGATGAAAAGCTGACTAACATGGAAATGTGTGTTTTGGGATTGAGTTACAGATGTAAGTAGATATGGGTGCCTGGGCAGAGGCAGATCACTTCTGAGTATACTGGAGGCACCATTTTGATAATTGAGGACTCTGTGATTTGAAAACTCACTGTCAACATGTTATCCTAGTACCAGAGGTTGGTTCTGTCCCGTGACTCTTCCATTAATCCCTCCAATGTCTCTTCTCTCTCCCTGGCAGACAGTTTTTGCTTTCATCTGTCCTCCTTTACTTTCCTCTCATTTGTTCTCATTTTTTCTGTGAAGAACTTTGGTGCCTCTTCCCTAATGCCTCCAATTCATAGCATTTTCCATTTCTCCCTTAATATAATTTTTCCCACCTTTTAAACTCTGCCCTTTGTTTGATAATTGAACTTACCTCCTTTTTCCCATGGTGCTATCTATTCTCTCCAGCTAACTTCCTAATCTTTTGAACTAAAATTTTAATTTAAAAATGTGACTTTCAGTCCTTCTGTATATTATCTCATCTCTCAAATCATCAAAGTTCTTTCCTGCATTGTAATGTGCCATGATCCTGGCACACCCACAGGGGAAGGAGGTGAAAATTATCTCCCCTCATCGAGAACATGCCTCAAACCGGGGATGTTTGGATTCCACATCTGTTCAGGTAAAACTGAAAATCACTCAGATCTCTATTTCACGACTCTATATATGTTTTCCATTCTCCCTTGCTTTGTTTATGTTCTATACCCCAGAAAATCCAATCAGTCTGCACTTAGCCTTCTTTGCTGCTTGTTTCTCCTGAGGCAAAGCTAGGCAGTCTGTCTGCAGCAGGGATGGTGGAAGGTGAGGAATGGATGGATAGATGGATGGAGATAGGGTGGGTGGATAGATGAACAGATAGATGAATTGGTAGATGGATAGATTAGTGGACAGATGAATGGATGAACAGGAAAGCAGGTGAAATACTAGATGTGTCTCTGTGTTGAACAAAATATAAATAGGTGAAATGGGTATCTGGCAGTGGTGGTGCTTGCCTGTAATCCTACCACTCTAAAAGTCAGGCAGGTACACTGAGTTTGAGCCAAGACTGGGCAGCTTAGTAACTTAGGCAGACCCCCCCCCCCATCAAAATAAAATGTAAAGAAGGATCTGGGCAAAGACCCTGGGTTCAATGCCCAGGGCAAATAATAATACTAATAATAAGAATAAGTAATTTAAATCTTTATTACCATCTCCATTATAAGGTAATAACCTGGGCATTTCTTCTGATTCTCTTCTTTCATCTACTTGCACAGTCATTTCCCAGGGAACTGAGGAAAGAAACCAGAACATGACATACAGTTGACAGTGACCCGGACACCCACCCAGATGTGGTCATGATAGGCTCTGATGTTCGGGGCGCAGGACTGCTGCCCGGGAATAAAGGCATGTTTGTGCCAGCTGACATTGCTCCACCCCCTCCAGCATGTCGCTAAGTCCTGGCCCTTCCTCACTTCTATTTTCGGCCTGTAACCCTGTCTTCACACATGACTGCATCTACACCATCACCACGAAGCTATTCACGGGTCTCTGACTCAACTCCTTCTTCCTGACTTCCACGCCATCCTGGTAGCCCAGTCGTGGGACGGGAGTGACATTTCAATCAGGGATAAACCCCCTGGACGACTGTGACCATGCAGGATTTTATAGGATTTTGCAGCCTAGTGATGTAACTGTCTTCGCTAGTGTAAGTCCATACTGTAATACCCACACCGTGACAAAATCATTTAACAACACATTTCCAAAATGTATCCCCATCACTAAGGGCGCAGGACGGCTGCCTGGGAGCAAAGGCACGTTTGCACCAGCTGAGCTTTGCTCCACCCATCTGTGTTGAGATTCCAGACTCACTTAGATAAAATCAGGCCCAATTAGGAAGCTCTATGTGTTCCCTAATCTGCATTTTGATTCCTTTGTACCCTCTCCCCAGGCGCTGCTCCACTAAAAGACTTAGCCTCCTTCTCCCTTTCCTGGCCACATGCCCAGCGACAGTCACCATGGGGTGTACAAAAATGTGTGCCTGTGCTGGGGACGGCGGGGGAGGGAAGTGTCCCTTGCCTACAGCCAGGCCGACAGTTTCAATGGGGCAACTGGTAATTTAAACGCTGATTACCTCGCCTGCCAGCCGGTGGTACTCTGGGCGTCTCTTCAGCATCTGCTCTGTCTGTCCTCAGGAGAGCCACGGGTTCATGGGAAGCTGCAGGGAAGCACAGGGCTCTGACCAAGCAGACGCAGGGACGGGGGAGACCTTGGGCTTCCCGCTGAACCCTGGCGTTCGGTGCCCAGGTAAGCACTCGCTCCAAGGACCTCACCTGGGACCCCCAGAGCCAGGTTCTGTTTCTCCTCCTTCTGCTCCACCCAGATCCCTTCTTTCTCCTTCTCATTTTTTGGTCACCACATGTCGTTGCTTCTACAACCAAGAAGTACTGTGCACCTCTCGGTTCTTCTCTTCTTCATGTCAGTGTTGCTCCTTATGATGTGTCCTACGCATGTCTTGGTGTTTCCTTCTGATTCTATTTTTCTGGGGCTCTACATCCCACACAGCAGGCTCCAATCTTATCCTACATGCCTGTAATCCTAGCACTTGGGAGGCTGAGGCAAGAGGATCACTGGGAATTCAAGACCAGCCTGGGGCTACATAGTGAGTTCAAGGTCAGCCTGAAGTACACAGCACGACTCTGTCTCCAACAAAACCAAGAAGATTAAAAGAGGGAAGGAGGGAAGGAGAGAGATCCAACAGCTTTTAAGAATGGAGATAGGAAGAAAGGAAAGAATGACGGGCAGAGAGAGGGAGAGAGGCAGAAAAGAAAACAAAAGAGAGAGGACCTTTGTTTTAACTGAGTCAGGGGAGATGACTGAGTGAAAAAGAAAGACAGGCATGAAGAGGAGCTGGCGCTACCCAGTGGGATGGGTGGGGAACCACAAAACCAGTGCAAACCCGCTTTCTGTACAGCACAAACAGGAAGTGACCATTGCCACCTCTGGGCCAGTGACCTAGGCAAGCGGCAGTGGGAGGTGCAGGAAACCAGCTCCAGGCACTGAGTTTCAGAGCTGAACTTCATGGTGACCCAGCAAACACAGATGGATAAGCAAAGCTCACAAGACAGGAGGAAAAAAAACAATCATAAATGAAGAAAGATGCCGCCCAGAAATTCTGATAAGGGAGCACACCTTTTGGGGGGCAATAGCCACCGGGGATGGGGGAGCACGAGGGGTAAGGCAAAGAGGACCTATAGGGACAACTGTTGCTTTCTCACGCCTGAGACACACTGACGTCACATCCGGGCAACACCTGTGGTGGGGGAGCGGGGGGGACATGGGGAAATCTGTGTGGCCCAGAGGGACACGGAATGTATAGGAAGTGTGGAAGAGTAACAAATGGAATGCAGGCGGTGGGACTGGGGGCAGGAAGCAGGATGCCCCTAGTCCTTGGAGAGTAAATGTCCCCAAAGGCCACGTTGACTTGGTCAGCAGCCTGTGGCACTATAGGCAGGTGGTGGATCGTTTAGGAGGCCGGTCTCATGGCAGGAAGCAGGTCACTCACTGGGGGTGATGCTGGGACTCCCACCCTTCCTCTCCCCTTCCTTTCACTTTCTGGCCACCACAAGTGAGCAGCTTTGCTCCTCGCCGTGACAGTCTGCCTCAGCCAGAGAGACGGAGGACTGAAACCAGGAGCCAAAAGAAACATTTCCTCTTTAAGTTGTTTATCTCACAGTGACAGAAAGCTGGCTCACACAGAGAGGACTAGAGCTGCAGAGATACAGGCCATGAAGGTAACACCATCCCCTGGGCACCTGCAGCCTGGGTGCGTGCTGGTCACAGACGGAGTTTGGACCCAGAATCTGTGCCTCAGTATTGGATTTCCTCTGCCACTTCCCTGACTTGAATGTGTCATAGTGCGGAAATGAGAGGACTCTTCTAACCAACGGATAGTTTTCCCAAATTCGACGCATCCTATTCTTCACACTGACTTCTACTTTTTCCTTGCTAAGATATCCTTTATTGCTTCCTCATTTCTCCAAAACAGAAACATCAAATTCCTTAGCGCTAGCTGTCAGACTCTCCAAAATCAGCTTCCAAATCCCCCACTCGCCCTTTGTGATTCAGCCTCCCTGTCACACTCCATAGCTCTCCTGGGCGGCCCCTCCCTGGTGCCTGGATGTGGGCTGGGCTTCTCTGGTGCCTTTGTCCTGGAGGGACGACCATTTGTGGGATTTCCTGACCTATGCGCAAGCTCCACAAAGAGATGAAACAAGTATGTTTACTCCTCCATTGTATTTCCCTTGCCACAGATTAATGAAGAATGAGTGGATGGATTGGACTTAACCCCTCCCCGCCACACACAGAAGTCATTGTGAGCTCTAGTTACCATCTGGGAAGCTTCTGACAATCTCATTTAAATCAGGATATGCCTGCAGGTTGGCTCTGCTGAACAACACTTTCAGGAGCGATGGGCGGAACGTCTTCTCGAGCTCATGGAGGACGTCGTACATCACTCTCGTCACTGGGACCAGGTTTGCACAAGTGTCTTGAAAATGCTTAAAGACATTGAATGGAGAATTATGTGACTTTCGATTTATGGGTTAGATTGATACACTGATAATTTGTTCTCTCATAAAATATTAGGATTTGGCATACATTTTGGTGACTTCTTAAGTGCCGTCTGCCATGTAGGGGATTTATTTTTGTGAACCTGGCTCTGTGATATTGATTCACAGTTGAAAAGAGGAGTAATTTTAAAGAATAAATAGAAACAAAGCTTTGTAAATAAGGAAGGTGTGGTTACTTTTCTCTTGTTGCTGAGACAAAATACCTGATGCCCAAAAGGAAGGAAGGAAAGGTTTATTTAGCTCATAGTTTGTGGAGGTTTCAGTCCATAATCAGCTGGCTCCAAGGCAGGGTGGTTTGGCAGAGGGGCAACCATTCATAGTGGTAGAAGACAGCAAAAGCAACAAGAACAAAAAGGGAGGGGCATGAGAAAAGACTCTTTCTGTCCCTTTATACTGTATGTCCCATAATCCCAGCATTGGACCATGAATCAATCATAAACTCTAGAAGCCTGTCTCTCAGGACTGCATCAGGCTTTGGGGGGACATCCAGACACAAACCGTAACAGAGGGAAAGAGGGGTTGAGGGGAGGGGAATGGGGTATGGGGGGAAAAAAGGAGTACCAAAAAATTTTTTTTAAATAAATAAATAAATAGGAGTACCAAGATATATCACCTACAGGTACAAATTCCCTATGATGAATGTCTAAATTGAACCAATAAACGTAATTTTAGAAAAACAGTAAAATTGTGCTCAAAGTTGAATGTCTTGTGGGGCTTTAAGAGCCAGGCCAGAACTTTTCAAAAGTGACCCTTCTGCTGACAGGATAATAACCATCGTCCTCTCAGGACAGGGCTGGCCCAAAGGAATTCGGGAAAACAAGTGACCACCTCCCTCTTCTGTGATCCTTGCCTAAGGGCAAAGAAACTTCACAGTTCCAAAGTCACAGGGATGGTTTGTCTTTAGTCTCCCCAGGGGATCCATCAGTGCCCTTTACCTGCATTCTGGGGTTGCAGAAAAGTCTAAAGAATAAGAAACCAAGCATCTACTTTCAAATTTATCCTAGTGTGACTCAACTAGCCTGTGAGTTTTAAAACTCTCAGGGTTGAGTGTTTGAAATAAGTGGGCTTTGTAATAAAGCCCTGCCTGGATTGCTTATTGAATTTAATCATAGTGAGTATTAGATACTGTACTGTAGCAGAAAACGCCCTCCCCCAGTCAGTGCATTAGCTGCCCAGGTAATAGTTACCATTACAAGTTCCTGTTACTTCTGTCGTCTAGAAACGGCTGGTCACTGCGATACACAGCTGGTCACTATAATTCATATTATAAGAACCAACCAATAACTGCCAAATACTCTGCTTCTGTACTTCCTGCTTGCTTACCCCATATAAGTCAAGGATCAGGGCCTGACATTCTTATAAGGATTGACTCCTTGTCAGTGCCTTTCTGATGTTAAATGGATCTACCTCCAAATCCTGGGTGTCCTTTCGGTGTTTCTGTTTGCCGTAGCCATACAAATGTACCCAAGATGCTCTGAACCTGGAATAATTCCTGCTCCATCACTACGAGGCTTTTCAGCCTGTTGGCTGTACTCTGAAGTCTGGCAGAACAGAGCACAGGGCCACTTTATGATGCCAGAAACTTCTCACTTACCTTATACATCTGCTCAGAGATGATGGCGTGGTCCCGGAGGCTCATAAGGAAAGGAAACGGCTTTGTTATTGCACTTGCAATTTCCACCTTGTTTTCTCTGAAATGCTTGAAAATGAGCTCGTGTGAAACTTGCTGTTTTCTGTTCTGGTCCTCTGTGACCACCCTGTGAAATATCATTATGATACCATGATGGTTAATTTTTTTGTCAACTTGGGTGACGTTTTTGGATAAGATTAACATTTACATAGGTGAACCGTGTGTAAGATTAATTGCCTTCCACCATGTGGGTGGGCTCATTCAGTCAGTCAAAAGCCTGAGCAGAACAAAAAGATCAGCCACTCTAAGAAGGAGAAGATTCTCTAGCGGACTCATCTCTGACTAGAACTGCAACATTGGGTCTCCACACTACAGATTTTGGACTTGCCAGCCTTCCTAATTGTGTGAGCCCACTTCCTTATAATAAATATCTCTACATATATTGTTGGTTCTGTGTCTATACAGAACTCTGGTTAATACAGTCTGCAAAAAAAAAAAAAGTGTAATTTAAAAAATGAGATATTGCCAAACTAACACCAGTGGGCCTGTCTTCTTAGTTAACAACAAAGAAAGAAATCTTAGAAAGATCTAAAGATAGACTTCTTTCATCTATTCCCATGGTGGGGTAGCATTCTGCATCATAAAATTTGTTCAAAGACTCATCTGGTAATGTTTGAATTAGAATAGTCACAAGAATATCAGTCCTTTTCCTCTGGTCCAACATGGAAATTCATGTGAATATTCAAAATGAGGCCCCATTTTTCTGTGTATAACCTACCTGTGGAGGTTATATAGGGAAACCTCTAAGACCCCTGAGTTTCAGACATTTAGACCATACCTGAGAAAGTAAGTGCTAAACTAAAAAAGCTTTGTAATTCTGATTCTTATTTAGGAATTGTTCCTCTTGTTAATAATGTCTTTAAAAACTTCTCTGTGTTTCTACCTGGTATCAAGACTTATAGGATTCTTTTTTTGTCTTATTATAAGAGGATCATTGAAACTTCATAATCCTGAAACATTCATCAGGATAGGATTAAATTCCATTTCTCCATTTAATTCCTTAAAAAAGAAAAGGACTTTTGCTTAAAGATGCTTGATTGAAGTGCTTTTCTTTCTCTAGAGTGTCCTCTAAAATGATAGTAAAAGAATTTAAATCACGATGATGAAGAGGGGGTATTAGATGAGAAATTAAACCAGCATTTGAAGAAAATAAGAGGAACATCAATTGCTGTGAGTGAAAGATTCTCTGCTCTGATCAGAAAAGTATCCAGCGGGCCCTGCAGACCAGAGCTCAGGAGACAATGTTGCTTTGGAAAGAAGTATGGAATGGAAACCCAGGTACTGTTTGAAAGGAAAAATACAAAACAATCTGTTCTCCAGCACAACACCCTTACATCTGGGCAGGAAACAAGAGCTTCATCTTAAGAAAAACAATAAACCCACAGGAATGAGAGGCTGTCATGCTCAGCCATGCGGGGTTCCCCCAGGGAAACCCATAAGTTTGCAATACCATTACATGGCATTTTAAGTTAGCTTTTCATCTTCTCGCGCTAAGAGTGAACCATAGGCATTTGTGCAAACCTCAATCCATTCCATTTGCGGACTAGAAATTAGATGAGCAACAGGCAAAATCAGACCCAGCAGAATTAGAAATGCTGCAGGAAACAGCACAAAATTTCTAACAAAGGAAACGTTAGCACACAGGTATGAGAATATATTGTGGCCAAGACACCGTGCAGGAGAGAAATAACCAGAAAACAACAGAAAGGACCTAGAAATTATTAATGATTGCTGAAAGTTTGGTTTTTTTTTTTTTTAAAAAAAAAAAGTTTACTGGAATGGTTATAAAATAAGGAGATCATTTCCCAGAACGAGGTGGGGGAAAACCCATAAAGGGGAACAAAAATATTGAAACGTTAAATGTCTAAAATAGTTATGCAGGTCTGAAGATCTAGAGGCAAAGAGAAGTGGCCAACATGTACACCCTGTTCAGCTATCCACACACTAAGACAGTACAGATAGTGACTTGTGTCGTGACTGAGAGGACATAGGTGACCCCGCACCTCCCGGCCTCCTGGCAGTGAAGAGTCTCTCTAACAGGCGAGTTCAGAGCCAGCTTGGTTAGGCATGATATCTGCCCTGGGCCACTGTGCTGTGATTTCAGAGGACCTCTGCTCATTACTCAGAGTCCAGGCGGCTCCTCTTATCTGGTCCATTCTTCCTGATAAGCCAGGACAACTTACTTCCTAAGTACTACGATTACAGAGTCAAGAAAGCAGTCTTGCACTTTCTGTTGTACAAAAAGTGGAACGGTTGCTAAAACCAGTTAAAAATAGTCATGTCTAAAAGTGATCAATTATTTTAGCGGAGTAACTCTCTTAAGTATAGTCTAGGGGAATTCTGAGATTGTACAAGACCTTTGAATGTGCCACCAAGGTCAAAACTGTTTTCAGAATAACACTAAGATGCTATTTGACCTTTATCTCACTGTTCTCTCTCAAATGTACAGTAGAATTTTCCAGAGGTTACATGGCCTATGTCATTATCAGCGCAGATTAAAGGCAGAAGCAGAAAGAAGAAAGGAAAGTTTAGCAGCTTTCAATGAACCAAATACTAAAGACACTTAAAGCAAGGCTAACTCTTCTTTCTCTTTATTTTGGAAAATATTACTATTTTTATAAAAATATGTCATTTACCTTAGCAGTTCTACGGTCAAAAAAGAAGTCTCAAGAGAAATTCCAAAATACTTTGAACTGAATGAAATGAAAACTCAACTTGTCAAAATGTATGGGCTGTAGCAATGGCAGTGCTTGGAGGGAAATATGCAGCCATAAGTGCCCACATGATGAAAGAAGATGGCCAGGTGCGGGGGCACACACCTACAATTCCAGCACTCTGGAAGGCTGAGGCAAGAGGATCGAATTCAAGCCCAGTCATAGAGACTTGGTAAGAGTTGTTATTTGGAGCAGGGACAAGGGCCACGTGGGGAGTCGGAGGTCACAGGGAATCCTTCCCTCCTGCAGCAGGGCCCCAGAAGGGACCAGGAAGCAGCACCAGTCTGGCCTTAAGGCCGTTACAAGGAGAGGCAAAGACAATGTGAGTCAGGCTGGTCTTATTCCCCCAAAACTAACGTACTGCAGTAAAAATCCACTTTCCACACTTTTCATTTATTTGCCATCTTGTCCTGTTGTATACCCATGGGGTGAGGCTGGGTAGACATATGACAAATGTGAACATCAACCCTACCAAAGATGAAGGACAAGGAGAGGACATGACCACTTACCTGCAGCCAAGATCCCCACCTCCGCTTGCCATTCTCTCCCTCAGGCCCTGCTGAGACACGAACTCAGATTAGGATCACACCAGTCGAATCTTCACAGCCTACCTGAGCTCTGGGGAAAGCTCTGCCAACTGACCCACGTCATCATCCTACAGGGTTTGCATCAAAAGGGGAAAAGAAAAGTGAAATTGCCTGTGTGATGCGACTGCAGCCACACGCTGGCCCAGCCCTTCTCAGTCTCGCCACCCAATGAGGAGCCCAGAGCCAGCCCCCAAGAGCTCCCAGAGCCAGTGAGGGACTACTCGCTCAAATTAAGGAAATAGGGTGGAAAAACCCATTTGACTGAAATGCATCGAGGTTGTCTACAACCCCTTCCCCTGGCATTTCCAGTGTTCTCTTGGGCCTGTGGCTTGCTGAGCACCTTACCAAGGCCCAACTGGTGGATGTTTGGACATGGGGCCCTTCACAACTACAGCCAGAGTGACTGAGAAAAACTAGGCTTCCTCTATGTCACTGGCAAGGGGCAGGATTCTCAGGGGACGGGGTGGGTTTGGATCTGAGATGATCTAGAACTTCAAGACCAGCGTAGACGAGGAGGATGAGTGCAGTGCCTTTGTTGGTACATAGTTGGTGTTTTTCTTTGTTTGTTTGTTTTAACTTATACCTGACCTTCATTCTATAGAGGATTTGGAACAATTTACAAAAATAACTACACCAGGATCAAGTTGAAAGACAAGGGAATAGGAGCAAAGCGCACATAAGAATCAATAAATTGAACCCAGAAGACTAAATTCAGGCAGAGTGGGTGAAAGACAAAGGGGCCACAGGAACCAGGGCAGCTGTGGATGGCATCTGATAGAGCAGTGCCTAATGTGGGTGAGGACAGCAAAGCAAGAGGAA
Source organism: Dasyprocta punctata (assembly GCA_004363535.1). Lineage (NCBI taxonomy): Eukaryota > Metazoa > Chordata > Mammalia > Rodentia > Dasyproctidae > Dasyprocta > Dasyprocta punctata. The sequence goes on along the minus strand of RJWM01006303.1, from coordinate 39,597 downwards.
AGAGGAGCTCTTCAGACATAGATGCCCTGGACCCCACTGCTCCTGGCTCTTCACAGATGTGCAAGGGAACTCAGACACACAGGTTTGCAAAAAGAGTGCAACTCATTTCTACCCATTTTCCCCTTTCTGACTTCTTTCTCCCTATCTTAGTTACTTCTCTCTCGTTGCTGGAACAAAATACCTGACACCCAAAATGAAGGAAGGAAAGGTTTATTTCTCATAGTTCTTGGAGATTTCAGTTCATATTCACCTGGCTCCAAGGCAGTATGGTGTGGGGCGGGGGAGGCAGCTGTTCATGGCAGCCACAAACAGCAAGGCGCAAACCCAGCAAAAGAGAGAGACGCGCCTTCTTCCCGCCCTTACACTGTCTGTCGGTTCCACGCCTGGGCGGGTGCAGCACTCACACCATCAATCCCAGTGCCAGACAACAAACCAATCACGAATGCCAGACTCAGCTGTGACTGTGATTACATGAGGCTCGAGGGAGGGGCCATTCAAACACAAACCATAACACTCCCCAAGAAGCCAACCTCAGTCTGATTAGGACAAATTTCAGGACACCGACAAGGAAAAATTTTCCTGTGGGTGGTGTCACCGTGTCTACCAAGTGCTGGGTCCATGCAGGAAATTCCCTCTCCATCTGTCTCTCTCTCGTGCTCTCTCTGACTTTGAGAAGGGGTGGTGCCTCTGTTGGACACAGCTGTCCTCTGTTCATGTCCTTCACAGGCCACAGTGATGCAGACAGGACCCACTCTGGTGTCCCCTCTGTCTCCTCCCTCTAACCTGGGCAGCAGGCAGCCCCAGGCCCCTGCTGAGCTGGGCATTTCTGTTACTGTGCCTCCTTCTTTTGCTGAAAAGCACCCAGTCTTTGGTGCTCCTCAGCTAACTGTAGTAAGATTGAGACATCGGGGTGGCTGCCAAGTTTTTAGTGAGCTCTACTCTGCAACACTGTGTATTCGCCTGGGATCTCAGCTCCTAGGAACCATAGTCCTGTTTTCCCCTGTGTTCAGGAAGAACCTCTCCTGCCTAAGGGAGGCCAAGGCTGAGACCAGGAGCCCACCTCTGCCTGGTTCTAGTGCATGGGCAGCATTGTCTTCCCCTGTGGGGCAAGGAGGCCAGCTGCCTCCTTGATCTGTGCTCCACCTGGACGTAGGCTAAACAGGTGATTGTCTACGAAAGCAAGTCCACACTTGCATCTGACCCGAAAGACTTCTCTTTGTTTTCCTAAGTGCACTAGGATCTGACACCTGGGATCAGGGAGTGATTTGTTTAGGCTTCACCACGCGATTTGCCAATTTACCCCAGTTTGGCAAAGTTTACCAAAGCCTACATGTGAATGGTAATGAAATGTTCACCAGCTTTATGTCCAATGATGTGAAATAACCAGTCCCAGCTAGATCACATATCTTTGAAGATATGTTGCTATAACTCATTCCCCCAAACTGGGCATGATGGCACATGCCCTTAATCTTAACACTTGGAAGGTTGAGGCAGGAAGATGGCTGTAAGTTCTAGGCCAGCCTGAACTGCATAGTGAGACAGAGTCTCCAAAAAATTAATAAAATAAAATAACCAATTCCCTGGTACCCAATTTTTCCATCAGCCAGGATTTGGAGGTACAAGTAGCTAAAACCAGCTCTGGCTAGCTCACAGAGGAAATGAATATCTTGAAGATATATTGGGTAGCTCACAGAATTTATGACAGGCTGGAGGAGCAAGCTCAGAAGATGGAAAGGACAGGGAGTAAGATACCCAGCCTAGCTCATTCTAAGTACACGGTGTGAGACCATTGATTTGGTGAATGTATTTTTCCTTTCTGATTAGAAACGAAGATCAGAAATGTCTTTCCTTCACATGCACCATTTAAAATAATAATTATGCTGACATGCCCACTCTTGGTCATAATGTGTTTTAGTTACTTTTCTCTCATTGCTGAGGCAAAATACCTAACACCCAAAGTTAGAGGAAAGGATTATTCACAATTTGTGGAGGTTTCAGTCCATAATTGGCTGGCTCCAAGGCACAGTGGTGCATGGCAGAGGGGCAACAGTTCCCAGTAGTGGAAGACAGCAAAAGCAACCAAGGGAAGAGAGAGAGAGAGAGAAGACTCTCTGTCCCTTGTATTGTATGCAGGCTACCCGCCCTAGGGTTCATATAGAACTCATACCCTTAATCCTAATCAGAGTCATGCCAAACCAGTCGGTGGGCTGGTTTATTAATCACACACCTTTAATCCCAGTATTATCCACTCTAGATTCAGCCACCTCTGGAAAGGTTCTATGGGTCCATGAAGTTTTGGGGGGAACATCTGGACACAAGCCATATCAGTAATGTTACGGGCAACTGAGTTAGATAGAAATATTCTAGGCAGTCAGACAGTGCTGGGCCCTCAAAGGAGCCAGTGCAGATGAGATACCTTGCAACTGTGGGGGAGACAGGTACCTCCACTGTGGGCCAGACCTCAAGAAAAAAGAGAAATCAAACGCATGTGCATACTGCCTAAGGATAAACATCAGGAATCGATATTCTAAATAGGTCTCTATCACCCTGAGGAAGCCAGAAGTCACCATCCCAACCCTCTACAGGAAGAGTCACAGTTCTTTAAGCAGGCCCGTTTGCTACATGACTCACTTCCCCATTTGTCCCTGATTTAATTAATTTTACCTGTGCAGTTAATATTATTTGACCACTGTTTTGTCCCACATCATGCCTACCTTGCAAGTTCCCATGTTTTCCCCACCTTGGACCCGTTTCACTTTGTGGTTTTACTCTATAAAAGTCCCTAGATAAGATAGAGTCTTTGGCAAACCACTTGGAACCCTTTCTGACCCTCAGACAGAAGCTTTCTTTCTCTCAATAAATATATCTGCTCATAACCTCCGCTGTTCCTAAAATTCATTCTTTGAAGCCAGGTATGGTGGTGCACGCCTCTAATCCCAGCACTTGGGTGGCTGAGGTAGGAGAAGTGTTGTGAGTTTGAGGACGGCTTGGGCTACAACCTGAGTGCAAGGCTGGCCTGAACTACATAGTGCGACCCTGTCTCAAAAAACTAGGGCTGGGAGTCTGGCTCAGTGGCTTAAGTGCCTGCCTGGCAGGCACTAGCTTATGAGTTCGATCCCGGGTGCCACACACACACACAAATCTTTCTTTGATTTTAGAGAACACGAACTCTTGTGCCAGACATCTAGTAGGTTGGGAGTTTCCTTTCCCTGTATTAGTGGAAGACCTGGATCACCTGGTGTCCCCCAGAACATCAGATGGAAGATTACATGGGTGAAATCAGACTGATCAGGCAGGATATGCTGGAGGTGGGCAGAACACTTGCTAAAGAGGAATGAATTACTGACCTGCAAAAACAAAAATGAATCTCAAAAGAATTATAAGAAAAGAAAAAAAACCCATACGCCAAAAAAAAAAAAAAAGTACTATGTTTCCATTTACATAACATTTTAAAACAGGTGAAGCCAATCTAGAAAGCAGATCCAAGGTTGTCAGGACACGGGAGTTTTCGGGGGCGTCGGAAATCGTTTATCTGTTAATGCCGCAGTGGCAACACTTGGCCAAAATCATCAAAATGTTCACTTACGATTAATGCATCTTATGCATAAATAAAATTGAGCTAAAAAGAATGATAGATAATTTTGATAAGCTCTCAGGACATAGATCACTTGCTTGTGAATTAGCAGGGGGAATTTTCCCGTTGTTACTATAATTCCTAAGCACGGGTTGCTCAGAATAAATAACTTTTATCTTTACATTCACACCACGATTTTTCTCAGAAAATGATTTTTGCCTGATCTGGCCTTATTTTCACACTCTCCCTGCTGCCCCTACCCCACTTGCCCGGTGTATGTCCCAAAGAGTCTAAAGTTCGTCCTTGATGTTCAGGGCAGGTGGGGGGATTGGGGAAATGAAGTGCGACATTTGCATAAAGTCCTCGCGGCCCCTAGTCCCAGGGCGTCCCAGCATCTCCCAGCCCACGTGTCTGTGTCACAGTGAGCCGCGCCTCAGGGCACGGTCTCCTCAGCGCTTAGCGCCCCCTTCTCTCCCTGCGGCCCCCTGGATCTGCGCTGGCTTCCGTCCTGTCCTTCCCGCTGGCCGTGGCCAGCTGGGCCGGCCGGTCGCCCTGGACGCCGGGCTGGGCGATGCTGCGTCCCTTCGCCCGCGGGCAGCTCAGAAGGGCTCTCTCCCGCCTCCTTAGCCTTGGCTTCAAAGCTTCTAAATCCTAAAATCACCTTTCTCACTTTTTACTGAGGGCTTTGTGTGTGTCCGGGCAGGGGAACTCACGGGTTGAATATATTTAGAATAAACAGCTTAAAACAGAGTTGGCTACATTTCTAAGTGTAGGGTTCTCCTGGGCCCTACAAGGCGCGCCCCTAGGAGCCTGTAAAGCGGCTGCGCGGAAAGGGAGCGGCCACCTCCCCTTGACCTGTGTCCTGGGGTCCCCCTCCGCTGGACTCGGCTTACCCGGTTTCTGCGCACTCCTGGCCACCTACTGTCCGGGGTCCGCCGGGTGGGAAGGGACGAGCGGCGGCTCCCCAGCCTCCCGGAGCCCCCGAGCGGGTCCCCGCGCTGCTCCCTGCACCCCTGCCCTCCGCAGCCCGCGTCGGAGGACCCCGGGGCCTCGGCGATGCCCGGAGGCGGGAGCGCGGGCCGCAGCTTCCTGCTTCCCCTCCGCGCACACTTTCGCTTTTCTTTCCTCTGTAGCCCGGCCCCAAAAGGCGCGCGCCGACTCTCTGTTACATCTCTGGCCCTTCCGTCCAAGCGGAGCCGTCTGTTTTCCGGGAGGATCCCAGCCCAGCCCCGGGAACCTGGGAAGTGCGGGAGCCCATGGCGAGCCCAGCGCCCAGGTGAGCTGCCCCTTGCGGCCGGCGCAGTCTGCAGTCCGGGCGCCGCGGGTTTTCACCCTCACCGCAGGCGGGGCGGCCGCTGCAACTCTGAGGCTCGGTCTTGGCCAAACAGTGTTTCCCAGAGAGGCGGAGAGGATTGGTGGGATTTAGCGGGCATACGGTAGAAGCGGACCCAGACCCTCAGCGCTGAGCTTCCCGTCCTCGCGGTGGGCACCGGAGCTCTGCCCTCCGACCCTGTGAGCTTGGGCCCTGCGCCCTACCCACTTTCCCTACCCGCTGTGCGGGGGGCCGCCTGGGCGGCTGGTGGAAAAGAGAAGCAAGGACAGCCCTTTAATTTCATGAACTTTTAATATCTTTTCTTCGAGCACATTCATGATTATTTCCTTGAACTAAATTCCTAGAAGTAAAAATTCAAAGAAACGCGTGTTTTAGAGCATTTGACACCGATTACTGAATCACTCTCCAGGACATTTGGACCTGTCCGCATGTCCACCCATGATGATGTCCAGGCTTATTATTATTTTCTTTCTTGGCCACTTTGGTAGGCAAATGTGTTTTCACATTGTCTTTGCACGTTCCTCCCTTCTAGTGAGCACACCTGGTTTGCATGTATTCGGGGCACACGTGGGTGACCCTTGTTGATGGCCTACGCAGAGCTTTAGCTTTTACCTCTTGCTTATTCACTTGTAGGACCCTTTTTGTAATAAAACCCAAATGTGGGCATCAGTGAGGTGCAGCATCTAGCAGATGAAGAGTGAGGAACCCGACAGCCCCCTGTTCCCAGGTGTTGTTACACAATGAATGTCACACATTGAACCCACAGCCCCTTCTTCTACTTAGTGGGAATTCACCCTGGCTTTCCCTGACTACATTCTTTGCATACATCCTTCTCCTACACTTTCTGTGGATAGCAGATTTCTGTTTATTCTCTAGCTTCTAGAATTTCTTCATGATCAAAGACTGCTAATGGCTTATTTTACTGTACCATGGTGTATGACTGTTTTTGTGATATTTTTCTGCCAAGTGTAAAGGATTTGACAATGAGGAGGAAGAGATGGAGCTGCTCAATCTGGCAGTGGGATTAGATCCCTGGATGCAGGTGTTCATTACGGTTTAATTTTGTTTGACACAAAGTGAAGTTAGAAAAAGTGGATCCGTGTCTGCTTTGTGTTTTAAAAATCTCTGGGTGATTTAACTTTTTGTTAATACTACCCTTTTTTGGGTCGGGAGTTTGGCTCAGTGCCTTAAGCGCCTGCCCTGGTAGGCTCGAGGTTGTGAGTTCAATCCCCGGTGCCGCAAAAAAAAAAAAAATAAAATAAAATAAATAAATAAAAAAAAATACTACCCTTTTTTGTGACAATTTGTCAAGAATGCCATCTATAAATTTTCAACCTACTATAACTTCCTGGTCTTTTCTTATGAGCCGTAAATAGTCAGTTTTTATAAATGTTCTGCATGATGAGAAAAGGCATGGGCCTGTTCTGAGATAGGAAATGAATATGTGACATGAATCAGTGATGTCACCTTCGCTAATCAGACTTTGCGCATCGTTGTGATTTTTTGGTTTTGGCCGGCTTGTGTGGAAATGTTGTGAATGTTTCACCGAAGTCTGTAGATATTATCAGGTTTCCATTGACCGGTTTTGGAGAGATCCCTTTTCTATGAACCTTGGTAATGTGGATGGCCCACCATCTGGTTTACCCCAGCTCCGTGCAGCCACAGAACACAAACTTACAACCGTCAGCCTGCGACCAGAAAGCTGGGATTTGTCCCTACCTCTCCCACCTCTGCACAGCCTCTCTGCATGGCCCAGCCCCCAACAATGGAATGAATGCAACCATAGCAACCATTTTGCGAGGTTCTGTGAAGACCACATAAGTTCCCGCCTGTGAAACTCCTAGAGCAAATCTGGTGCACAGAAAGCACTCAATGAACAGGAGCAGTTTTTAACACTCACTTCATGTTTACCAGCAGCCCCTTCAGGACACTCTTGGCCTCCACGGTTGCTGGGCATGGTCTTTGTTCCCTGTCCCCATGAGGCGCTTTGGCAGCTGTTGCTTTACAGACTGCTCAGGGGGACCAGAACGCCCATCTGCAGGTGCCGGTGGGAGCAGAGAGCGGCTCCCCGGGCCCCTCTCAGTCTTTGCCTGTTTTCTAAACCTGCCTCTTTCCGTAGGACATTCACTGTGAGCCGGGCCTTGGAAAAGGCTCTTCTTCAGCACTTCATACGCCAGAAGCTGGAGATCGCCTATGCCATTAGCAAGCCCTTTCCCTTCTTTGAATCGCTCCGAGACAAGTCCCTCATCACTGAGAGGACGTACAGGGTGAGTTACGTCAGCCATTCCCGTGCAGCCCAGCCCCAAGCGGGCCGGACTATTGAGATGTCAAACCACCACCCACAAGGGCTTTTGGAGAGTGCCAGGGTCTGCTTAGGTATGGTCGTTCTCACAGGACGGGAGGTGGCTGAGAGAAAGGGTATCGTGGGTGCCATATTGGTTTTGGGATGTCATGGGGGCGACCATGGCAAATGAACACAAACCTGGTGCCTTAAAACAACATCAACGTATTGTCTCATGGTTCTGGAGGTCCGAGGACCAAAACCAAGGTGGTGACAGCGTTGGTTTCTGTTGGAGGCTTGAGGGGGAAGCGTTCACCTTCTGTCAGCTGCTGGTAGTGCTCAGTGGTCCTCGACTTAAAACACATCAGTCTAACATCTGTTTTCGCCTCACATCTCTTTCTGTCTTTATGTGTTTTCCTTTTTCCTTCTTTTCTTTAGGGTCCTGGCCCCACCCTAACCCAGGATGATCTCATCCCAAGATCATTAACTCAATTACATCTACAAAGGCCATTTTCCCAAATAACTCATATTCACAGTGCTGGATGTATATGCATGAATGAATATATCTCATCTTGCGAGGAGGAGGAGGTGCCCTGCACCCACTGCAGGCATTTTCCCAGTGTCTGAGAGCGCATGGCTCACGGGTCCTCCTGATGTGAGACAGGCAAGCACTGGGGGACATAGTACAGCGATTTGGACAAAAATGGTGCTCTTTTCGTATAATTTTAAGTGGATTTTTTGTATTGTTGTGCTTTTTTTTTTTAAACTATCTTTGAGCTCCAAGGTGAGGAAAGTGGCAACAATGGTCGAATAACCTTCTTTCTCTCTGTATCTGACTAGCTCCAACTCCTTTTTCAGGTTACACTCTGGATGGTTCTCCTCAGAGGGGTCTCCTTGACCTGCTCTTCCCAATAAGACCCCCTCTTCACTCTCTCATGGCAATCTGTGCTTTCCTTTCATGATACTAGCCTTGGTTATAACTATTTATTTCACTTACGTTTATTATTTAGTGTCCATCATTTCTGCCAGAAAATGCCCTCCCCATACTGCTCTGGAGCCCAGGCATCCGCTCAGTGATCTCCCTCTGCTTGGAACCCATTTGGGCGGGATGGCGAGCCAAACACAGAAGCTAACAAGTCCACCGGACTGCCACTTGTGGCCACCTGTTAGGTCCTCTTCTGAGGCATCCTGCTCTGAGCCTTGAAGACGGACACAGTGGTGTCCTTTGATTCTACTTTCAGTCCTTAAAATTTCTCTCTTCCCTCAAATGTACCAAAAAATAAGATTCACAAAAAAGACTTATTTTCAAGAAGGCAAAATGATTTATTCCCGTGACTAGGCACCAAATGTGAAGGACTGTGACCTCTCTACCTTAGAGAATTTGACCCTATGTTTTCCATTAAATTTCTCCTTAAAAAGAGTTAACTAGCTTTCTTATGACTTAGAAAACACAAGTGTATTATAACTCTATAATCATTCCTACTAACATTTTTCTCTTTTTTTAAAGGAGTCTCTGGAAGCCTGTAGAAATTTGGTTCCTTTATCCAAAGTGGTGCACAATATTCTCACCAAACTGGAGAAGACTTTTAACCTGTCACTTCTGATGACACTGTTTGACCAAATTAACCTATGCGAATACCCTGACCTGAGGACGATTCTCAGAAGCTTTATAAATGGTAATATAGTTGCTCGAATACCTTTTGCATATGATAAGTTGCTGTACTAAACGTCTGGGTTTGTTTTCAGCAGGGTTATGTATTTCAGGCCTGCCTTCCCTTTGAGAAGGTACAGACCACACTCACACATCAGCAAGGTTTGTGGGGCAGCCCTTTCTAACCTGACCCCCATGCTCTGAGATGAATTTCTAGAAGACACAGATGTTTCTGTCTTACCTGGTCTATGAATTTGAAGGCAAGTGTAACATTCAACATACTGGACAAACTAGGGGATGCCTACAGTGACAGAAAGGCAAAGTTAAAGACCAGGTCTGGCATAAAGACAAGGTGAGTGAGAGTGGAAGAGAAAGAGACAGGAGTGGAAAATGATAAATACCTTTTTGTTTGTTGTTGTTCATGTACTATCCCACCACTTTATATGGTTATCTCATGTGATCTTTAAAATAACACTGTGAAATCATTATTAGCTGTATTTGGCAGACAAGCAAATTAAACCTGGGAGGTGACTTTCCCCAAGTTATTTGTCTATTTAGAGGCAGGACTCAGAGTCCTGTTTGGGTCTGCCAATACTTGAGCCCAAACTTGTAACTATGCTTTTAAACAAAGCCAGCAGAAAGGCAGATTGCAAGGCTAGAGGAGGAAAGAAGGGTAGTAGAAAGGAAGAAAAGAAATACTGGACATAGACACAGAGAAAGAGGGAGAAAAAAATTCAGCAGGAAGTCCACTGGGAAAGAAAAAGAGCTGGTATGACGACTTTCTGTCACTATAACAAAATACCTGAGTTAATACCTTATAAAGAGCAAAGGGTTGCTCGGGGTCACAGTTTTGGGGGTTCCAGTCCAGAACTGGTTGGTCCTGGTGTGTTAGACATCTGGTGAGGCAGCACACCATAGGACAGATGTCTGAGCAAAGCTGCTCGCTTCGTGACCAGAGTGAAGAAAGGAGAAGATATCAGAGCTGCACAGTTCTCTTCAAGGACAACCCCCGACCCCCCAGTGACCTAAAGACCTCCCATTTGGTCCCACATCTTAAAGTTTCACTGTCTTCCTGTGTCACCACCCTGGGGCCATGAGCTTTGGGGGGACATTTAGTAGTCAAACTATAGCAGCTGGATACATACAGGAGCAGAAAAAGAAGAAGTGACAAAGATGGGAAGACAGAGGCCAGAGAAAGAGTCAGGCATCAAATCATTTTAGGTTGGCGGACAAAGCTCTTTGGCCGAAGTATATGGCTCAGCTCTCGGAGAATGGCAAAGGAAGGACCGCCAGATCTGGCTGGACAGTGGCATCGTCATTGGTGGAGCCACCACCGTTGATAGTGCCACTTCTGCCCCCTGACACTTCTTTGTCATGTGGCTTCTCCCTGAGAGATGAAATGGCTCCTTGAGCTAAGGAGGCAGCACATGGAAAGTTCACCTCCAGGCAGGAGCAGCTGCCTGAACGCCCATTCTCCTGACAGCGTCAGGCTGGTGCCAGGAGAAGCACGGACTTCGAGGGTGTGCTGCGTTCATCTGGGAGTCAGAGTGACCCCTGTGCCCAGGTGCCCCTGGCCTGGCTGGGCTCAGGTGTCTTTTGGATGTGCAATGCTGAGATTTTTTTTCTAGATTTTTTTCAAAATCCATTCCTTTTTCCATTCCCTGGTCGATATAACTTTGCTTCTGAAATAAATGATGGAGAAAAATCATAGGAAAAACCTGGCGTAAGCCAATGCGGGGAATCTGTGGGCCTGGGGAATTAGGAACGGGAGAGAAAGTTGAGCACAGCTGGATTGTAGGGTTCCAAAAAAGACACAGAAGCCAAATCTGCAGAATTAAACAGAAACCAGAATACAAATGGCCTAATCCGCCCTGCTACGGAATTTTTGTTTTATCTCATTTCTTCAAGGGGTGTATAATATACTTACTATTAAAACAAAGACTTCCATTGAAGTTTACAGTAGGTACATAACTGACTAAATTTGATGAAGCCCAAACAAAGAATTAAATCCCTGGGTACAGAGTCAAACTCAACTTTATGTGTGAAACTCTTCAGGTAACAGATTGGGGAAAGATGCAGTTATTGTACCACTGAATGCTTGAATCAAATAAGTGAAATAGAAAAGAGCCACAAATAGACACTGATGATGATGGATGGGTTCTGCAGGAACAATGGGCAACTCCACATCTCTGTCCTGGTTGGAAGTTCCGTATTAAGAAACCCCTAGTTCATTCAGGGTCCACAAGGTACTGATGTGTGCTCCTTCACTCACCCCAGTCGGCACCTGCTACGGAGAGTGGAACAGTACCACACCAACCCCACTCAAAGTTTCTGCTGACCCAGAAGAAGGGAGCTCCCTGCAGACCCTGCTGCAGCTGCCCCCACCCCAGCCACCTCCACCGAGACTTCTGTCCTGTGCGCCCACAGTCAGTGAGGCCAGAGCATCCTCGCAGCGAATCAGTGAGAGGCTGAATGAACCACCAAGCCCTTCTGCCCCTGCTGTGCCACTTCCTGGTCTCATCCTGGGAGAAGGAAGGACTCCAGGTGAGAAGCAGAGCCTGTCTAAAGTCCATGTATCCCCAGCAGGAGGTGCCTAGAACCCCAGGGTCCTGTATCACTGACCTGGTTCTTTCCAGGCGCCCGCCTGCCCATGCACAGCCCTTTCCAAGAAGGATCTCGAGTGCTCATAGGAGCCCAGAGCTGTTTCCCACTCCTGGAGCACCCCAACCCTCTGTCCGTGGGCCTTGATGTTCCATCTGCAGTAGACGTTTTGATCATTCACGCTCCTCCCTGAAACCCGGGTCCTGTAACCTGTCCTGATTTCTCTTTCTCCTTTAGTGGCCAGTGACAGTTTAACATCTAAGACAAGGAAGGAAGAAGATTCACTGGAGATGCCCAGCCTTCCCTCCGGCACTGAGCAAGGTAACGTGGACCGGGACCCGAGATGGTTATGAAGGGAGAACCTGCACTGCCGACTGAGAGGTTGTGGTAGGAACCTCCAGGCAAAGACCTGGATGTGCAAAGAAAGGAACCAAGAGGGGCAGTTCACCAATGCACCGTGTAAAACAAGCCAGCCACCAAAACTCTCTTGTGAACTGACAAGTGACCTCTGCGACATCTGCACTGATGGCTTTTGCAGGGGGTAGGGGCTTCCTCACCACACTTAATTACAGGGTCTTTGTTCTCCAACCTTACTCAGTCTTATATGGGTGAGAGTCTAAGGGCAATATTATCCAAACTATTAGGAAAGATTGCAAAACATTTGAAGGCCGGCTAGCTGCTAAAATTGTGTCACGTGTCTTCCTCAAATCATTATAAGGGAATCTGATTACATTAACTGTCATTGGTGTTGTGGATTCTGAGCTCTCTAGTGCTAAGAATAAGGGGGCCTCCTTTGATTACAATAATGTTCCTCCACTCCTCTAATACACACCATCCACGTAAGGTTATCCTGATCAGGGAGCTGACAGCAATGGAAGATTCCATCTTCTAGATTTCAAAAGAAAAAAGGAACAATACGCTAAATGAACAAGAGCAACTAAGAGCAACTCCTTTCTCACTTTCTCAGTCTCTGCCCTCCACGCCTGGGCCTAATGTTGCCCACCCGTCATTTTTACCGGGTACAACAGTGTTCTGTTCTTCCGCACTTGGAGCCCCACTTTCTGTTCCTCAAGTCTGTGATTCTTCTTCTTCCTCTGCTCAGTGTCCCCCAGTAACGACCCAATCCCCCAATAAAAAAGACTCCCTTGCTCCTTCAAGCCCTATGCTAGGTGACCTTGATTTGGATGACTTCAGCTTGGCTTTGTTTTCCTGTCTACCAAGAGGCAAAGGCTTTTGGATCTTCTTGGGGTGGCGGGTCCCCTCCCTGCTCTCCAGCTCCTCTTGTCCCAGTCCCAGCTGCTCACCCTCCTGCTCGGAAAGGCAGGAGACCCAGGCTTCTGAGTGGAGGCAGAGTTTCAGGAGAGCACAAGGAGGCAAGTCTGGGACAAGTGGACCTGGAGGGACCAGCATTCGTGAAGGTCTGAAGCCCCAGCACCTGCTGCACTCAGACTCCAGTCCACAAGGTGTCTGCAAAGGGCGAGGCGCTCTCTGCCCCAGAGACTGTGGTGGGAACCCCAAGGGGAAAGGACAGGGGGGGCAAAGTGAAGGGTGCACAGTTTGAGTTGGCCATTCTAGTAAAGTCTCTTCAATAAGGTAATGCTGAAAACCACTCCCACAAGAGGTGAAACCAACAGACAGAAGCACCGTGTGGTCCAGACGGGCACAGTGCAGGCCCTGGGTGGTTCCTCCTCCCTACCCCGCCTGGCTCTTTCATTGCCTACTGAAGTCATTTCCATATCAGCTGGTATATATTAAAATTCTGTGAAAAGTAATACATTCCTTCAAAAGTCCAATGCCTGCTTATCATGTGCTTCAGTTACCTGTCCTAAGTAGGCCAGAATTTGGGACAGCTCTCCTAGCACTGTGTAAACAAGAAGGTGGCGACCTTACATGAGGTGGACCTTTATTTATTATGATTTCCCATTCTCTTTATTGCAGCAGAAACTAGCAGAACTTTGTATTTGCTATTAGCAGGTGCTAGCAAGCACCGGCCGGCTGCTGCTTTTTTTCAATCGTCCTCGTCACCATAACTACACACGTTTGCCTCCTTCACTGCTTCTCCCAGTGAAACAGTCAGAGTTAGAGCCGCCGGGAAACGTTCACACAGACATCTAAGCACCAACATGTATTTATCATGTGGCGTGGATGGTCGCCTCCCTGGTTGCCGTCAGAGTCACCACTTCCCACTGCCCTCCCTGACTCTCTTCCCTCCGGTAAAGGAATCTCTCTGAGTGGATCTGATGGAGCCCCGGCTGTGTGCTTCCCTGATAGTCACGCAGGGCAGACCTCTTAGGCTGGGAGATGCCAAGGTGTGTGCCCCCTGCATTCTTGACCTTTCTAGTTCTCCCATTGACTTCATCTTCAGCCTGTTCTGGGCTCTGAAACGAATTGTACACAGGTGTAATTGAAAAATGTGATCAATGTTAAATTTTTAAAATTTTTATTATAGGAAAAGACACCTTGCCTTTGATCCTCCATGAAATCCTCCTCACTTCGCACACACTTAGCTCATTGTTTTTGCTCCTTTCCGAAGCAGTTCGGAAGTCCTCTTTTGTGAGTGTCTTTATTATGCAGCCATGGCTGCTGTCTTGATATCCTGAATCAATTCAAAATGTTTACCTTTCATGGTCACTTAGAGCTTGGGGAAGAACCAGAAATCACATGCCTGGTACCAGAGCTGACGATAAGGTGGATCAGGACGCCCCCGAATGTTTTAGGGGCCTGCCTTTCCATCGAATTGCATGAGGGGACAGCAGTCAGTGCAATTTTTTTTTAATCACACCTCCTAAAGACACTGATGAAAGAGGACTTCCAGAGCTGCTCCAGAAAGTGGCAAAAACGATGGGGTAAGTGTGTTTGAAGTGGGTTTGGGGAGGATTTTGAGAGGAATTCATGGTAACGTGTCTCTTACTGTAATAATTGTTTAAATTTAAACATTCACCCTCATTTTCGATCACACCTCATGTTTCTTTTATCAGTGATAGAAGATGCTTTTTCAGAACCCAAAGACCCAGCAGAGCCCCAGGAAGTACCCAGCACATCTCCAAAAAAGAAAGGTAAGAATTTCTTTTCCTCTAAAGATGTCAACGAAGTGAATTCAAAGCTGCTTTTTCTGTTGTTCTGGTCACATCTTGTCATGAGCACCTATTGTGTGACCAGACTCATGCTAGCCAGCCCAGGTTGTTTCTGCAATTCCCGTTCATGGCACCTTCCTTGAAGACCTTTAGGAAGATTAGAAGAAACAAGAAGACATTTCTTTCCCCATCAGAATTGCCTGTCTTGAAATCCTCAGGCTGACACCCACCACTTCTTAGAATGTGAATTGTACAACCTCCTGAACTGAAAGCCGCTTCCTTGGGAAGACCCCGCTTCCTTCTAAGATGCGGCCAGGTATTCTCTGTCATCTGTCACTGGCACCCTGTCTTAGTTACTTTTCACTCATTGCCGAGACAAAATACCTGACGCCCAAAATTAGGGAAGGAAAAGTTTATTCTTACAGTTTCTCGGGAGTTTCAGTCCATACTTAAGTTGGCTCCAATGCAGTGTGGCAGGGCAGGGCTGCCTTTCATGGCAGCCGCGAGCAGCAAGGCACGCTGGCGAGAGAGAGAGAGAGAGAGAGAGAGAGAGAGAGAGAGTAAGAGAGTGAGAGAGAGGCGGAAGAAGAAGCAAACAAGAGGAAGACCCGCCTTCCCTTACATTGTATGTCGGCTCCACCCCTGGGCGGGTACAGTAAACCAAACACAAGCAAGCGCCAAACTTAGCCCCATCAAAAGTATGTGAGGACTTGGGGGGACATAGCATACCCCATACACACGCCATGGTGGGAGCAGCTTGGATATCCACCCATTACTTCCCACTACCCCAACCTGTCCCTTGCTTCCCCATCCTCTCCTCTGATGTTCAGCCATTCCATGAGAACTCCTTCCCTTCAACCCTACCGTCCTTTGGCTTTGCCATCCCCCCTGCAGACCTCAGGGGTTGTCTCTATCCTTGGGTCCTGCCAAAGTCCTGGACGCCTTAAGGTACACATGGATGACAAACAACCCCTTCAATGCCCCGGCCTCTCAAATTCTTCATCTGCCAATGTCCAGTAACATTTTCCTCCACAAATCCTGGGCCACTCGTGCCCAGAGGCATTCCATAGGATTCACCATCCTTCAACACTAGCTCAATTTCCAATAATTAATTTAAGGATTCCTTTTTTTAATCATTATCCTTGAGGATTGTTCTTCTACAGCTACTATTCAACTTCTGATCTCTCCTCAACCTAATCTTTAAAAAAAATTTTTTTAAACATGCCTCTTTGGTTTTTTCCTTATGGTTTGTTCTCTCTGCAGCTGTCTTTCAGCTCATTTGGATTTTCACTCCACTGGCCTTTGCCTCTTCCAAGCCTTCCTCTGTTCTTCTTCACACCCCTTCTTACCAACCTGAATTCCAAGACCCATTGTCTCTGACCTCTTTCCATCCTCTTAACATTGCAGTGACAAGCAGGAACACAGAAATGACACTCAGGATCTGGGGGCAGATTTATTTGGGCATGGATTGGAATCATTCTCAAAATATCAAGCCCTGACCTCTGGTGGTCTAAGGCTTATGTGAAATAAGCATGCAGGAAGTACAGAGGCAGAATAGCTTGTCACCTGGGGATTGGTTTATACCGTGTGCATCACAGTGACCAGCTGCTTCTAAGAGACAGAAGCAACCGGAACTGGAACAGGAACTATAACCTTAAGAAACTGAAATCTACTGGCTGCAAGAGTGGGGGGATTTTGGTTCTATTACAACCTGCCTTCCCTGTCTGTCTTTTCCTGGAACTCTCTGGCAGGCCTTGAAGGAAACTTCTTACCTGCTTTCTGCACACTGCCTCTGGAAAGCGGGCCCTGCTGGGTGTCACACAGCAGACACCTGCTGTGTCTTTGTGACTGGTGTACAAATGACCCCGTCACACTGTGTGGCAATCCCACTGTCTGTGATGAGCCTTTCGAACTTTGAACTCTGCTTTTAAAATCTCCTCTTTATTGCTCAAGAGATGACTTTGTCACCTGCTTGATATTAAGGGATCAGAGGATAATCCCCTCGTGTCCCCATAGCAGCGCTCCAAACCCTACCTGCATCTGCCTCTCTTCTCTCCTGTTCTCTCCTCTCTGGGGCAGTCCTTCTACCTCGCTTTGCAGGATGCATGCACTCTTCTCTCTCTCTCTGTCTCTCTCTCTCTCTCTCACGCACACACACATGCACACACTCACACACACAGCCCTTCTCTGCCTTCTCTGCCTGCCACTTTAGAGGGCAGAAGAAATCCTCCCCTATTACTCCATGAAGTGGCCTCATCCAGGGTCACTGATGACTTCCTACCCACTGTGGTCTGAAAACCAAGAGTGAAAGCTGAATACTGATAACAAATAGGGTTGGCAGATCTGTTTGTAACTATGAAAACTGACTTATCCTTTCTTTTTCAGGAAAGAAAAGGAGACCATGTATCTGGTCAAGTCCAAGAAAGAGACGTAAGAAAAGAAGTCTCCCTAAAGGTAAGATGAGGGCCCAGGAGGCAGCCAGAGGCTGAGAGAGCTCGTGCTGGGCTTGTTAGTGAAGGGGCAGGGGTGGGTGGATTTTATTCCAAATGCGGTGGGAAGTCACTGAAGAAATCTGAGCTTGACGTGACAGGGTTTGATTTTAAATCTCACTGCTGTGTAAAGAATAAACCAGAGATGGGCAAGAATCTTTCTGTTCAAATAGCAGATTACATTTCACAGGGAGGTGATGGCGATTCATGGATTTTCTGTTGATATGCAGAAGAGTTTTACAATGAGTTTAGATGAGTTTTAAAACTTTGCTACTTTGAGATAAGATGGAAAGGGTCTTAAGTCCTCACGCAAACCTTTTAAAATTTCCAAAGACCAAAGAAACCCCAGTTGTCTTTGGCTTTTAAACCTAAAGATATCTCCAAATTCTGGACTTTACCCATTTTGACTTGTTAATATGTAGAAAGACAGTGTCCCAGTTTTCCTCACATTTTGTAACTTTATTTAAGAACCCAGTCCTGGTATAACCAGATGTCTGGACCTCTCAGGACATAAAGGAAATTTTATCTTTTTGGATCAAAGCAATTAACTAGATAAATACCTACAAATCCAATTCTCATGGTGTGTGAAGAGTAAAATGTGTCTAGGAGAAGCAAGGTGAACTTTCCTTCTTTTTAAAATATACATTTTAGCCGGGCGTGGTGGCACACACCTTTAATCCCAGCACTCGGGAGGCTGAGGTAGGAGGAGCGTTGTGAGTTCGAGGCTGGCTTGGGCTACAGTGCGAGCACAAGGCCTGCCTGAGCTACATAGTGCGACCCTGCCTCAAAAAACCAGGGCCGGGAGTTTGGCTCAGTGACCTAAGCGCCTGCCTGACAGGCATGAGGTTGAGTTCAATCCCCGGTACCGCAAAATAAATAAATAAATAAATAAAATAAAATAAAATATACATTTTGTGTCACTGGAGGCTGGGGATGTGTACAGGAGTACTGAGTAATCAGGAAAAGTTAATCTCCCCACGATATGTCAATCTGGCCCTCAATGAAAAATTTGGTCCAAAGCTAAGACCATGGGGATCACCAGTAAATGAAGGTATACAGATCCATGGGAGAAGAGAAATTAGGACCCAGGCCTGCTTTCAGAAACCCCAAAGAAGAGGAGTCCAGCAAAGCAGACAGAGAGGAAGAGATCAGTGGGGAGGAAGGAGATGCAGGAGGGAACATGTCAGTGAGCCAGGAGACACTAAAATGAGATTAGAGAAGACAGTCACAAGGTATCACTGGAAAACTTAAGAGCACTTAGTAATAAATATATTTTATATCCAGCCAAGACACTTCCTCTTCACTCATTGCCGCCCAGGCAGGACGGGCATGTCCAGCCCACAGGCCACAGCTGGACACTCCTGGTGGAGACAGAGGCAGGAGCCAGTTGGAATGTGTTGAATAATGAAAGGACAGTGCTAGCACATGATGACGATAGCTGTAAAGGAGAACAGAGCCTAAGTCAATGGCTTAAAGCCCCTTTCCCCTGACTTAATTTACCTTTACTGTGATTCCAGTGTCCAAAATCACAGGTTTGGTGCCCTTTTAAGGTACTCTGTAAAAATAATTCAGTTCTGTGCCCTTTCGCCAAAGGTAAGAGGCCTTGCTGGGCGTGTTGTGTCTATGCCTTGCTGGCGTGCCATCCTGCTCAAGGATTCAAATCGCACTCCCTGAGCTTTGTCAACTACTCTCCTGACTTCGTTTTCCACCTCTACACTGATGGTTCCTAAGTCTACATTGCTAACTCAGACTTGCCTTCAAGAAATATATTAACCAGCTGCTTGCTGGTCATCTTGGTTTGCAAATTTCCCATTGGCATTATAATCTCCGTGTGTCTAAACTGTCACAATAATGACTTGGAAGTTGGCTGGGAGTCATTTTGGATGGGATGGTCTAGACAGAGAGACTCTAAAGTGCAAAGAACCCAAGGCTGGGGGAAAGGCCAGTGTTGTTGGATGACGATGATGATGGTGATGATGATGACGATGATGACGATGATGACGATGATGACAGTGATGATGATGAATAGAAGAGACTGCGGAACGAGGTAGGAGCAGAGAGAGACGCTAGATCATGTGGGGCCCACCAAACTTAGGACGGTTTGAAATTCATTTAACTTGAGGTGAGGGTCCTTATCTCTACAGGTACCAAGCAAAAACCTAAGTCATTCTTGACTAACTGAGCTCTGTTAGCTTATTGACAAGTTCCATTGAGTCTTTTTCCTCTTTTCTACACTAAAATCTGATGATTTAATTTCCATGTTCAAGTTTTGTTCATGGTCTTCTGTTGTTATTAGCATCACATTCATGTTTCTTAATGCGATTGTCAAAGTTCTCTTGAATCTAGCTTTTCCCTTCCCTCCAACTGTATCTCTTCCCACTCAAAACTCCAGCCAACCATGCTGAACTTTTTCTCTCCTCTTCTGATACTTAGTATGTGTGTCCTCCTTGAACGGTACATTTTTACCATACTCTACTCTCCATAAATGTTGCCTAGCTCCTTTTTATCAGTGGCATTGGCATAAATGTCTACCACAAGAAGGAATATTCTGGCCCCTGAATTAGTTAAGTTGGTCTTACTGTGTGTTTCTATAGCACCCAGCACTGGTTTTTTGCAAGATTCCAGTTACTCTGATGTACTTACTTGTATAATATCTCTTCTAGGCTACATGGTAACATCCAGGCACAAATAGAAAGAAAGAAAGAAAGAAAGAAAGAAAGAAAGAAAGAAAGAAAGAAAGAAAGAAAGCAAGCAAGCAAGCAAGCAAGCAAGCAAGCAAGCTTATTTTCTGTATTCCATATTTTGAATAATAATCTGACAGAGGATAATTTATCTAAGTATAGTTTATTATTGTGTTATGCAACGGGGCCATAGACACCACTAACAAAGTCTGGTGCCATTATAAATAAAAGATTATTGGGAAGAAATTTCTAGGTAGAGTAGTAGAGTCCAAATAGCCTTATAGATTCTTATTATCCAAAGTTTAGGGCAGGCACAGATGGTCTGTGTGAGCCCTGCACTGAGATGCCCACTCCCAAAATGCTCCATGCCTCATGGGGTTGGGGTGTGCAGCTTTGAACAGTGGACACTTGCTGGTCAAAGAAGCGGCCTTGTTAAAGGGGAGAGTTTCCTTGGGACGATGTCAGATGACCAGTTCTACTGAAGTAACAGATCATCTGATAGCTCTCCTCACCAGGTTACAGAAAGGAGTAGGAGCTGCCAGGCCCTTATAGATTTGTCTTCCTATTGTATTTGGATGAAAAAAAATTGCAGTTGTATTTTTAAAGGCATCGCTTTGCCACTTTATTTTAAATACAACAGATAATGTGCTTTTTAAATACCCACGCTTTTTCAGACAGGGTCCTTCCTGCTAAGTAGTCCAGGCCAGCCTTGAGCTTGCTGTGTAGATCAGGCTGATCTTGAATTCATAATCATCCTGCCTCAGCCTCCTGCGTGCTGGAATTACAGTTGTGCACCATCACACTCAGTTTCCATTCTTTTTTTTTTAACTTAATTTAGTATATCAATAATTTTTAACTGTATAGCTCAATGATATTAACAGTTATAATGCTTACAGCCATCACTATCATCCATGTCCATATTCTTTTCATCTTCTAAAGCTGAAACTCCATACCCATTTAACAATAACTCCCCATTTTCCTTACCTCCAGTCTAACAGAGGCATTTAGAGTCATGCTCTTTTATATTTAATTAAGCATCCTTATTAAAAATACTAAAACACCTTAAAAGGTGTTTCAAAACTTAGGGGAGGGAGATAAATAATAAAGCTTAAAATATGTATACCACCTTTTCCTATGTTATAAAAAAGAAAAGCAGTACTCTATTTTCTCTAAGACATCTGATTTTCTCATTTTATTTGAGGTCTTCTTTCCTTATGGAGAAAAGAAATTAAACTTACCAAATAAAGCCACGTTTTTAACCCTTTCAGATTACCCAATTTTTTGGATACATATTCAATGACTGTCACGTTTGCCAGGCTTGGGTCCCGCCTTACTGGTACTAAGCCACGCCCACTTCCTCCAGAAGTGTCCTGGACATCCAGGAAAGGTCCCTGGTCCACCTGCTGAGAGGAGGTGTGGCTGAGCCCTGGGTAGGTCCTTGCTGATCTCCAAACAGACATTCTTGTGCTACTGGACAGTGATCATCCCTTTCTGAAGTCACAGCCAGTGAAAATTGTGTTCTTTTTCTGCAGTAAACAGACTCACCGCTGGGGCTCCTGGCATTACAAATACTTAGTCCCAGCCCCACCCTCCACGGGCCCTCAGGGTAGCCACCATCATGACAGGCTTTGCCCCCCAGTTCTTTGACTCTTTGCACTAACCCCCCAGAGGTGCCTACATAGGAGCCATTGGATATCTTCCTGCCACACCCAGCCCCTGGGGGAACCGGGAGAGGTATTTATAGTGCTACTCAGATGTGGCCACCGAATGCAGCTGGGTCACAAACAGGAAACAGGAGATAAGCCCCACTGCTCTAGGAGTCCCTGAAATGTATCTGGTTGGTTTCAACCTGCTGGTACCTGGAGTGAGAGCTGATAGTGATTTCGGGGGGATAAAGAAAGGTTCACACTGTGAGGGGGAAGGATTTGTGATAAAATAGAATAAAATGAAGTATGGTGTACAGAGATCTAAAAGAGAGAGGGCTGGGAAGGGAAGTCACTAATACGAGGGAAAAGGGGGTCACTGGGAACCACAATTTAAGTATTCACAAGTCACTGCTTGGTCCAGAGGCAGCTCCACCTGGGCACAGAGTCCAGGAGAAGCTCCAAGCAGTAGAGCAAAGGAAAGAAGACGCAGCCTCGAACTCCAAAGTGGTTTCAAGGGCCCAAAAGAGAAGAACAAAATGTGCCCAGACATCCAGATCAGAGGGTAAGGCTGGCAATGGAATCCGCCTGTGGAAGTGCTCAGCTCAGTGGGGAGGTCTCTCCTGGAGCAGCAGAGGAGTGGGCGGACCTGTAAAGTTGCTGGTGGAGGAATGAGAAGTATCCACAGGAGGAGCAGGACAACAGGGCACGGCTCTGCTGGAACGGTGGTCAGAAGTGCACGAGTCCCGGGGGTGCAGTTCAGTGGGCTCCCCTGTGAGAGGCTGCTTCTTTCCCACCCCTGCAGACCCACTGTTGGGAGGGGCACCAGTCCTCCAAGTGGACATGTTCTCAGGATTCTTTCTTTTTTTTGTTGCTCTTGGTTGCTGCTTTGTTTTGATTTTTTGTTTTGTCTTGTTTTGAAGACAAAGCCATGCTATGTAGCTCAAGCTGGCCTTGAGCGCACTGTGTAGCTCAGCGTGGCCTCAAACTCATGATCCCATTGCCTCGGCCTCCTGAGGACTGGGACTGTAACTCCAGCTCAGGATTGTTTCTTGATGGTTCATTTCTAGATGTCTGCATATTCTGAGTTAATACACGCCAACTGTCAAATTGACCCAATTACTTACAATATGTTAATCTCATAAGGTGCCCTCTTGCCTATACCTTCACCAACAGTAAAAATAAATTAAGACCTTCCTCTTGGTCAAACACAACAGCCAGAGACCATATCCCACTGGGCTTTCCTTGAGTTTCTCTGTGCGCTGCCTCGGGTTAAGCTGGTGTGGTGGTTGTGTTACTGATCACCAGGGTCCCACAGCTCAGCTTCAGGAAGTGACGTCGGTCAGAGGAATCATTTCCTGATCACCAGGGTCCCACAGCTCAGCTTCAGGAAGTGATGTCAGTCAGAGGAATCATTTTCAGGCCACAGCTTTCAGATCACACATCTTCTTCCTCTCTGTTCCCAAACCAGCGATGCTCTGTGGCCAAGAACCATGAGTGTCCATGATACAGGGCTAACTAAGCCTCATCTAATGTGTGATGACCGAATAGCATGAAGGAAACGTAAACTTTTTTTTTTTTTTTTTTGTCGAAAATCAGCCCTTGTCAAGTGTTTTCAAAAGTGGGCCAGCCAGTCAGTAGTTTGGGCTCTGCTGATCATTCAGCCTCTGCCATGGTCACTCATCGTGCATTTATAGAGTGGAAACAGCCAGAGACGAATGTGTAGACGGACTCGGCAGCAGGGCAGTTTGGGCCCTGGGCTGTCGTTTCCTGACTCCTGTAATAAAACACTGAGGCTTCTGGGGGTTGACTCACTGTACCACTGTCTAGCCTATCTTTACTAACAAACCTGTTTTTTTTTTTAATGAATTTGTCATTTAAATTTTTCTTTTGAAGATAATCTTTATATTTAACAATTTTTACAAAATTCATTTTTTATTTTTATTTTTTGTTCAACCATTCAGGGCAGTTAACCCTATGTTATGCCTATTGCAATTTTTCTATCCTGTTTTTGTCTTTATTTTTTATTTATTTATGTGTGTGTGTGTGTGTGTGTGAAACTAGAAATTGAACTCAGGGCCTTCACTTTGAGCTGTATCCCCAATCCTTTTTTTTATTATTATTGTTTAATGTATTATTGTGAAACAGGGTCTTGCTGAGTTGCCCGTGCTGGGCTCGAGTTTGCCATCCCTCTGTCTGAGCTTCCCAGGCAGCTGGGACTACAGGTTTGTTTTTGTCTTCTAACTCGCCTGAGAAGCTGTCGGTCGTGAAGGCCTTGCTCGTTACTAAAACAGACACATTGGTTTATCTGTAGCGTGTGGTTCATGAGAGTTTCCCACTGTTGTCACCAGTGGCGTTTCAGGGCCTGATGACTCACTGCAGGGCCATTGTGTGTGTCGTGGGATACCCTGCGACACCTCTGGCCACTGGCCACTAGGTACCAGTAGCACGTGCCGCCCATGCCAGGCCGACCGAGGTTCCCAAGCATTGCCGCTTGTCCCCTGGGGCAAAGCCACACAGCACTGAGAACCACTGCTCCATGTCTTGTACTTAGTACTTTAAAATCCTTTTCTACCTAGTATTTTTAAGGCCATCCATCCCTTTATTTGTTTCTAAGACCTGTAATATGTACACCTGTCTGTGTGTGTGTGTGTGTAAAATGCATCAGTGTAAGACTCGGGCATGGGAACATGCTTGGCCTTCCATCTAGTCCCCCTCCCTGGCCAGTTTTCCATAGCGCGAGCTGTGATTTCCTTTCAAGGGGTCCCCACTAGCCCTGTCATCTCGCAGGTCCCATGAGCACTCAGTACCTCAGCCGCTTCCCACTCTGGGGCTCCTCTCCCGTGTGCCCCTCGCGCGCGCCCCGAAAGAGATCTCCCTCCCCCTCCCTCTCCCCTGGGCACCCTCAGGCTCCGCTTGGGCGCCTTCACCCCGGCGCCCACCGCAGCTGTGATCCGTTATCCGAGCGCCTCAGGCTGACTGCGCCAGAGCCGCAGGAGGTCAGGAAGTGGATGAGTCCTGGCCCGCTGTGTGGCCAGGCCCTTGGTACCTTGCAGTGCGTAACCTAGGTAACGAGCCAAGTCCTCGGGCATCCTCCTGCATGGAGAATGAACGCCAGTATCCAGGCCCATGGCAGTGTGAGTGTGTGAGCTGGGAAACACTGCCCTTCTTCACACGGTACCTGGAGACCAAGGCCTTTGCTGCCCTCTGCTGGGAGATCGTTGTTCTCAGCGTGCACTTGGGTCGTTTCTAGTGTGAGCCCTTAGCCCAGTGCACGGCCCCCGCGACCTTGCGCCAAGGCCCTGCCGTGACTCTAAGCGGGTGCATCGCTTTCTTTATCTAAGCTTCACGATAGGTGAGGCCAATTTTACAGATTCAGTGAAAGGGTTAAAGACTTGTGTGAGCTAAACTCGAGACGTAGGGGATTCTAATTCTAGGCCTTTTGTTCTTTACACTAACAAAGTAAGTAAATAAGCCCAGACCCCTGCCCATCTCTTATGAGCACCGCCTCCCCTTCCACAATGTAAGTACAGCGGTTGCTTCTGTTGACCACACACCGTCGGCAGGGGAGGGATGCAGGTGTGCCGCTCCTGCTGTTCCCTTGACGACTTCTCCAGCCCCCGCCCCGTGTCCACCCTCACCGCACCCCAGGCCCCCCGCGTGCATCGCGAAGCTCCA
This sequence comes from Dasyprocta punctata, assembly GCA_004363535.1. Classification (NCBI taxonomy): domain Eukaryota; kingdom Metazoa; phylum Chordata; class Mammalia; order Rodentia; family Dasyproctidae; genus Dasyprocta; species Dasyprocta punctata. The sequence goes on along the minus strand of RJWM01006303.1, from coordinate 14,592 downwards.
GATCTCTCCCCAGGCCTCTCGTCTTTCCACCCGCAACCTTCACCTGGTGCCTTTTCCCTTACAAATCCCGGGAGTTCGTTTTCAGCTCACTGATTCGGATTTTCCCATTCCGCTACTCCGTGTCTCCATCGGGCTGTTCTTTAGTTTCCTCGTTATGCTTTTCATTGGCTTGAGTGCTGCTGTGTAACTGCTTACCCACAGGCCCCTTGTCTTCTGCTTACACTTACTGGTTGTGATCTCAGTCAGTGCCTCTGTGGTCTCCTTAGAAAATGGACTAGTGGCCACGGGAGAGACTTAAGCAGGCCCTCCTTGGTTCCATGAGGCTGAGCCACTCAGCCGGACTGGGAGTGGACCAGAAAGCTGCCCTGAGGGGGAGTATGGGGGGCTTTGGAAGTCCCCGGCTTAAAGACCCACCTCACCTGGTGACCTGTCTGCAGCGGGTAGAGACGGAGATGCTTGTGCCAGCTGTCTGCTGCCGTGAGCCCCAAAGCCACCTCCACCTCTTGCCAGAACATCCAGGACCTGTGTGTCCCTTAGAGCCATATTTACCATCAGCCATGAGAGAGGACACTTCCGTGGAGTCAGAGAACTGTGGACAGTCCCCACGGCTGCATGTATACCCTCGGGGTTTGCAGTCGTGGGCAGGAAGCAGCAGGTTGCCCACTCACACTGGACCACGGACCGGGATGTGCACTGATGTAGCTCATGCAATAGGGCCGGGATGACAAGCCACTGGGTCAGGCTCCCGGGGGAGCTAGCCACCCCGTGGAGCGAGCTGGCTGGCTGTTGAAGCGAAGCTCTTCCACCCAGTGCGCCCCCTCACCCCCATATCCATGCCTGGCCGTGCTGTCAACCCCTGCTCTTCCCCAGCTGGGCTTCCTTTGGGGCTCAGTGGGGGGAACCGCCCTTCCCAGGGCTCCCTCCCTTCAGCCTGACTCTACTTCAGATCTTTCCAAAGCAATGAATGGCTTCTTCACCCCGATGCTGTTCTTTCCTTTTTCCAGCGATGCTCTTGCTTGTCCATGTGTCATCCTTTGGCTCTGTCAACAAGTGAGGTGCGAGAACACTAGACCAGGGGTTCCCCTTGACCCACTGCGGGTGCAGCATCCTCTGTAATTCAGCATGGGTCATGAAACACCTGCCCTCTCAAGCGAGAGACAGCCCTGCGATGAATTCACCCGCAGACATAAGAGGGGAAGGCAGCGGGAATAGCTGGTATTGATTTTAGCCCCCTTTCCAAGTGCTTCCCCTCAGTCTGAACCCAAGATGCCTACTCTGAGGCTCTGAGCTGCCAAGTCTCCCCATGAGCAATTGGCAGAATAATCTAGAACGCTCCAAGGTTTTCTAATGAAGGAAGAACAAGGAAACAATAAATGAAAAATTGACAGCCAGCAATGAAGATTGCAGTGATCCACTCGGTGATAACCATCTCACCCATCTGAATCTTAGTTCGAATCAGGAAACAAGATTATCCACAAAGATATCTCTGGTTACGGGGACACTCAGCAGTGTTTTGGGGAGGCGGTTTCCATCAGCACAGAGAGATAAGCAGGCTTCTGCCTAGTGCTACAGTATATTAGGTGGTGGCTAATTCACTTGCAAATTAAAGCACATTTAAAAGAAGTCCTGTATGTTCTACTAAAAAAATGTGTTCCTTGACGTCAGGGTGGCAGCGGCAGTTTGTTCACAGGAGACCACTGCTGTTCACTGGGCAGGGTCCAAGGAAGTCCCCAAGCAGGAAATGGGGACCTCACCTCACCCTGCCTATGGAGTAGGTTGCAGGTTTGTTGACTTCACCACAGGAAAACAATTTTCACAATGCATCCATGAATGGTAGGAGGAGGTTTATGTGGCAGAATTTTCAAAGTGCCCACTTGGAATAGAGAGAGGGTCCTCAGGAGAGGCATATTACAGTCTGACTCTGGGTATATCTGTGGGGTCTTGTGGATGCGATCGAGACAGGTGATCTAGGACGCGTGCTGCCGCTGCCAGCTTACCGGTGGTGGCCGATCATGTGTGTTCAAAGGTGAGATACACCGCGTGCTGGTGTCGCTGCCGCCTTCAAGATCGAGGGCTGTGGGAGGGAAGCGCTGTTGACAGTTAAAAGGCACAGGCTCAGAGCCCAGTCTACAGGATTGTTGTGTCTTTAAGGCCCTTAGGACTGATTGAATGATTGATTGATTGATTTTGGAATAAGTTTCCTCAAAGAGAGTGAAGCTTAAGTAACCGTCACGTCCTACAGCTGCTGTTTTTCTTAAAAGTACGATTTCACAATAACAATTTTCCTTGTCTCCTTGCTACCTACCTTCATTTTCCTGTTTCACGTTCAAAAAAGTCTGACATTTGAAATGGGAGATTCCCAGCAGACCGACCAAAGAATCTTCCTGATACTGTTCTATTTTCCTTATTGTGGTTATATTGTCAGAATTCCTGGGAAGAAAGCATTCAAGAGGAAGAGCAAATGAAGACTGAGTAAGACCAAATTGTCGTCTCTTCTTTTCAGAAAACCCCAAAGAGAACACCGTGGATTTCCTCTCCCCTGTACTTCCTGTGGTCTGTGGCGAGGCGAAGGGGATTTTATACAAGGAGAAAATGGAACAAGATGGTGAGTTCCATGGTCTTCTGCTCTTCGACTCCTGGGATGAAGGAACTGCTAGAAGGGAAGCGGGTGCGCGTGTGTGTAGCTGAGTAGGAGAGGGACCTGCTAGCCAGGCTGCAGGCAAAGCTGGGCTTCCTGAGAAGCAGCTCTTAAACTTTCCATGTCTTGGTGTGTCTGGCAGCCAGAGCTCTGCACTCCTGCAGGGAATTTATCCATGAGCCCCACCATGCTGAGCCCCGTGTCCTTGCTTCATGCCGGTGTCACAGGAAATGCAGTCTGTCCTACTCTCTCGACACGTGGGCAGGATTCAGAGCATCTAAACTAGGAGAATTGGAACTCAGGTTCCCCTGCTACTGCCCGGCCTTAACGGGGTCCCTCTTGACCCAGGAAAGCGGAGCACCACAGTTAGGAGTTGGGAGGGTCGAGGTGGACCCAGGAGTGTCTGTCTTTCCATTACAGGAGCCTCAGGGAAGAGCATTCAGAATGAGAAGGGTGTTTGGGTCTCACCAATAGAATTCACAATTGAAGGAAAAATGGAAAGATCAAAAAACTGGAAGAGGAGTATGCGCTGTGGAGGGAAGACCGTGAAACAACTGATAGAGGTATTATAGACCGGGAATGGAGAGGAAGGGTGGTGAAGTGTGTAGCTGAAAAGTGAAGGAATTTCCATTAGGATTCAACAGCATGATTGCAAAATTTAGAAAGAGCTACATCCCCATCTTGAAAAATGTCATGTGTCAAGAGTAAGAGCACAGCCGGGCATGGTGGCGCACGCCTTTAATCCCAGCACTCGGGAGGCTGAGGTAGGTGGAGCGTTGTGAGTTCGAGGCCGGCTTGGGCTACAATGCGAGCGCAAGGCCGGCCTGAGCTACATAGTGCGACCCTGCCTCAAAAAACCAGGGCTGGGGAGTTTGGCTCAACGGCTTAAGCATCTGCCCTGGCAGGCGCAAGGTTGTGAGTTCAATCCCCAGTGCCGCAAAAAAAAAAAAAAAAAAAAAGAGTAAGAGCACAGATCGGTGCCGGTGGTGAAGTCCTTACATGCAAATGAAGCAGCAGGAGAATTTTAAATGCAGGCAAAGGCATTTGAGATCAGGAGAGACTGAAGAAGCTCAGTCTGGTGGGTTGGAAAGAAACCAGCTGAGGACAGAGGGGCCTGCGGTAGCCTCTCTGTAAGCTCTACCGGGTTAGGCCCGGCTCAGTGGACCTTCTTTGAGGACTTTCCGGGCCACCGTGTCCAGGGTTGGTCTCTCTTCTGCACTGCTTGGCACCGCATTCCTGTCCTGAGGACAGCTGTGGAGGGGCCTGGACTTTACAGTGCCAGGATCCAGCATTAGGCCTCCCAGGACCATTTGAAAAGTTATCACGGAGATGAAATTTTAAAGATTTTTACCTGGAGAGGAAGAAATGGAAAGAGAAGGGAAGGGTTGGAAAGGGATTGGGTTTAAGTAACAGGGACCAAATGATGTCTATCATTAAGTGGAGTCCAAAAGAAGACTGTGAGAAGGAGCTAATTTTTCTCCTACACATCTTGGGTTTGAATCTAGGGTGTTGAGCAGGTCCAGATTTTTACACAAAGGGAAAACTTCAAAACTAACAAAAGAGGAGCTGCAGAATAATCTCATCCATCAGCTGCTTCTCTCTTTCAGGATGGAATTTTGCTCTGTCCTCCAAGAAAAAATCTCAAGAGAAAGGCAAACAGCAGCTAAATTCCCACCACCTTCTCTGTCAGCCCAGGGGTCACATTTTGGGTACAGTGTCTTCATCGAGGCCACGTTAGCACCCTACCACGTGCACATGCCACAGTTTCCATGGTGAAGTTAGCAGTGCTCTAAAATAAAAGTCAAGAAAAAACTCATGATGTCCATGTGTTCTTGAAAAAGATCTGGATATTGGGACGACTGCAAAGCAAAGGTGTCAGAAATAGCGCACTCTATTGAAAAGCAGATAGGACACTGAATGAGACCAGAGCAGTTCTCCGGCTTTGGGTGCACCGGCGGCAGTGGTGCCCAGGAAACTGGCCTGGCCCCAAGGGTAAGGCAGTGACCCCTACTACCAATTAAGGTATCAACCATCTTTTTCACACTGATTTGAAATACCTTGGGAATCAGGGCTGCTCCTTGAAATGTCCTAATAGCAAAATAGTATGGGAGAGCAGAAATTGCATCAACATTATAAAATAAACCAGTGCATCCACAGAATAAGAAGAATGAGTTTTTTAAAACACACACATAGTCGTAGGTACTACTAGGGTCTGAATGTCCCCCCAAAACTCATGCTGAAATGTAGCCACCGTCGTGAGGTTAAGCCAGCTATGGTGTTCGGAGGTGGGACCTTCAGGAACTAATGCAGGTTAAATGGGTCCAGAAAGGTGGGGTCCTCACCCAAGCCAATTGTGAGGTTCCTCTTTCACAAAAGAGGAGAGCCCTGAATTAGAATCCTCCGCTTGCCACATGAGGTCCTGCTCTGCTTGGGACTCGGGATGAGGCCACTGAGTCTTGAACTTCCGAGCTTTTGAAACCAGAACTGAAGACACCTCTGTCGTTGACCCATGACCCAGTCGCTTTGAGGTCAGGAGGCCTTCAGGAAGCTCGAGGTGGTCACAATGCGTGTGGAAGGAACCCGGCCGGGGTTATGTTAATATGGGGGTCTGTCCTGAAAAGACGTCTGGAAGCATTGACCGCACTCATTCTGGGATAGGATTACAGGGACCTTTGCCTTCTGTATTCTATACTTATGTACAGCTGGAATTTTTATGACTATTACTCTGGGTGGGTGGGTGTGTGTGCGCGCGCGCGCATGCATGCATGCAATAACTGTTACTTTTGTAACCAGAAAAAATAATAAAGATCTTTAAAATCCAGAACATTAATTAATCGCTATGATACTGTAGACCTTCTGAATCTTACACTGCGCCCTGTCACAGCAGGACGCAATGGCCAGGGCCCACTCTTGCCCTTGTCTACCTGAGATCCTGTTGGGCTCCTGAGCCCGAAGGCCGGTTCTGGGCAAGCATGGGCCTGTGCGGGCCTTTTTCTGCAGCTGGGCTGTCTAGCATCTTGCGGTCACTGCTGCCCACCCGGTCTCCTCCGTGTCCAGCTCTGTGTGTTGTGTGCCATCCTGTGACCCACGGACACCTGGGCAGGGGTGCAGCGTCAGATACCCAGGGCTCCGAGCCTCCGTCTCCACAGGGGCCCGGGTGCAGCCAGCAGGGGCTGCTCCCATTGCACGCAGTGTAAGGTTGACAACATTTCGGGTTGTTGTTTTGTTTTGTTTTGTTTTGTTTTGTTTTTTTGTTTTTAGCCGAAGCCCACGCCCATCAGGAGCGGCCAGAGACCCCAGGAGGCCTGACCAGGGCTCTGCAGTGACTGGGGCACTAACAGGAATGCCTGGGTTGGTGCAGTGGGACAAATCCTAGAGCCTTTGGTGCGGGGCGAGGGACTCAAATGGGCCAGTTTGGAAGAAACAGCACGAGAAGGCTTAATCTGTGAGCAAAATCTGTGAGGTGTGTGCTGCTTCCGGAACAAAATACCTGAAATTTGTTGGCGGCTGGGGCCTAAAGGGTGGATAACTGCTCCCTGGGGTCCTGAGGGGAGCCCCTCGCCCCTGACCAGGTCGCGCCCCGCAGCTGACTGCGGCGATGGGCCCTTGCGGACGCGGGAGGGGCGTGCTTGCCTGTGAGCTGTGGGTCAGTATCTGCGTCCTGAGTGGGTGCGCTGGACGTGCTCACGGGTCAGCTAGACGGTCCTTGTAATCGTTTCTCTCCCCACCCCACCCCATCTCTCCTTCTTTCAAAACCCAAGGGCGGAAGTTTGGCCCGGCTGACGCCACGGCTGTCCTGTTGTGTGGCCCGGGACGCGTCCTGCGCCGCGCAGATTCGCGCATCCTTCAAGTCACAGCAGACGCTGCCCCTGGGACTCAGTGGCTCAGTGGACTCAAACCATAAAGGAGCCCGCTGGGCTCCACCCACTCCAGCAAAACCCGGTCTCCTCCCTGTCCCTTTCCTCCGCCTACCCAAACCCTCCAGCTTTGCCACATGATGGCCCGCTCTGCTAGGGACCTTGTTAGCAGAGAGATGCGGGAGCCGCAGGGGGCGGGGAGTCCGCGGGAGCCCTGGGGGTTCTGGGGGCTCCCAGCTGTGTGCTGGGGCTGAAGGAGGAGGAGAAGGAAAATAAAACTGCGCCCCAGCTGCAAGGTCAGCAGAGGCCCAATCGCTCTTCCACCAGCGCGGATGGAGGGGAGGGAGGTGGCCACTTGGTGACTCCGTGTGCCTGCTGCTGTCCTCCCCTGCGCCCCAGGCGGTGACTCGGGGCTGTGCTGGGGAGGACGCGACAGGGCTTCCCCTTTCCCGGGCTGCACCTTAAAGACACCCTGTGTTTTGGCCACAGTTCTGCCACAAAAAGGGCTCTGTTTCAGCCTCTGACTGCCCACAGCGCCCTCCCTGGGTTTGAGAGCCACATGTCCACCCTGCTGGGCCCTCACAGGGTCACTTCTCTCATGCCATCTGGTCTGGGTGTTTTGTTGTTGTTGTCGTTTTGAGACAGGGTCTCACCACGTGGTCCAGGCTGGCCTTGAACTCACAGCGAACCTCCAGCCTCAGCCTCCCGTGTGCTGAGATTACAGTCGTGCACCACCACACCCGGCTTGGTCTGGGTATTCTTATAATTTTAACCTCAACTTTACCTCCCTATCTAAAATGGTATGTGATTTATAGTTACTTGGTATTTTTTTTAAGGAGACTACAACCCAACAATGCAAAACAGAATAAAGCCAATCCAAACAAAGCAGTGAAAGTGGTACCTAACTTCAAAACAGGACAGTAGGTCCATTTAGAGTTACTAAATGACATCTCTAGACTTTAAGAATCCTTTATGTTTCAGGTCTCTAGATACCAAGACTTTAGGAGTGATTTATTTTTATCTATTTATTTAAGTAAGGCTCAGATATTGCATATGACTTCTTTTTCCTGCCTTTCTGATCTGTTGATGAAGATTGGAGTAGGTGTATGCTGGGGACAAGGACCCTTGTTCCAGTCATAACAATGATGGGACCAGCTAGTACTGCCTGACCCCGAGACAGACTCCTGCAAGACTGGCAGGGACACCAGACTAGACTTGCCAGAAGACGAGGCGGGCTGCCTCTCGGGTGATTTGACCCTGGGGAACAAAATAGAACTACCGCTCAAGGGCACTTCCAATCCTGGGAAAGAAGGGGCTTCCAATGGGGAATCCAAGCCTGGGATTCCGTTACTTCTTTTCCAGAGTACATAAGGAAAATCTTGAAAGTATGCGGTGCATGTTAAATGAGTACGGGTAGCTCAGTGTCTGTCCCCAAAACATCACCTTTAGGTTACATTTCATGAACCTGGGACCAACTTAAAATGGAAGATACTAGCAGGTTGGTTTTTCTCTATATTCCTAAAAATATAAGTTAAAGAGTAAAAAGACAAGGCCACAAGTTGATTTTATAAGAAAGAGGGAAATGGGCAAAGGTCCCATCTAGCGTCCTACAGTTCTGTCCCTTTTCTGATTCTTATTGGCCATAAGTCTACAGTGTTAACTAACAAAATGAAGTACTCAGAGCATTAAAATACGTAACATCAAAAAGAAGTGCTAACTGATATTCCCTCATGAACAATTCTGACTAATCTATAGTTTTAAACCTAAAACTAAAAGTGCACTTTGATTTACTGTCATTGTTTTATGTGTTGTATATGTTTTCTTGTCCATTTGTTTGCTTGTTAATTCCTTTTAATAACTGGTTAAAGTACCTGTAGTTGTTTCATTTAAAAAAATTTTTAAACTCGTATCAATTTCTTTTCTATTTTTATTTTTTATTTTTGCCTTTACAGACTTCTGGCTCTGTTAGAGCTTTCCATAAAAAATAATAGTTAAACAAATATTATAGGGTTAGCAAACTCACTGAACTATCTGCTATCTTCTCCAGGCTTTATGTGTTTGTACTGTCCAGAGCCAGTCTCCATAAAATGTCTTCAAGTCTACAGGTTCTCAATCTGATAGTAAAAAAAAAAATTAATGGCCCAATGGTCAAAAAATACATCGCTTTATTTCATGTATTTCTTTGCATTGTTATAATTAAAATAGGAAGACATTAAAATTTCTTACTAATAGCTAGGGGAAAATCTGTATGCTCTTAAACTCCATCTGTTATAATATTTAGATAACTATCTCAAAATGAATAGAGTTTAATATTAAAGATAAAAGACTTATGCCAAATGCTACTGATTTCTACCACTGTGGGGGACCAACTATTCATCAGTATCCTACTTTAATATCTAACCCCTGCTTGAATAATATGATCAGAAAATGAAGTTTAAGTGCCAGCGAGTTGCTAATGTTCTTGTCCTCTTTTCCAGACTATCCAAAAGTGACAGCTCAAAGCAGCCGAAGCTGTCCTCTTTGGTCACCTTTGGGTCAGTCAGGTGAGACTTCTGGTCCCTGTGTTGGGGCGACATCCCCAGACTCAATCCGTCAGTGCAGATAATGAAGCTCTCAGACACCAAGAAATCTCAACAAGGCAAGGTCTTACTTCTGCAGAAGGGCACGGACAGACTCTAGCATGAGGCAGCAGGCTCTATGTGAGAAGCAGCTGACCCTTTTCCCCATTGGCTACGTTGGAGGTTCACAATCTATCCTGATTGGCTAGTTTAACCAGCATGAAGGGAGGGGAAGAAAGAGTAGGAGTATGGGGGATGGAAAGCCCCTGGCTGTTGATAAGTTATCTTTGGCTGTCAGCTGTGTTCCCTGAATCTAGATAGAAATCCTTTGTCTGATGGACAATTGGCTAAGATATTTTCCCAGTCCGTGGGTTTTCTGTTCCCTGAATCTAAACTGAACAAACATTTTCCATAACTCAGTGTGCTCAAGGTGCGGGGGTGGGGGGCAGCCTAGAGTGAACTAGAGTTCAAGATGGAGACACTGTCTTACTCATATTTTTGATAGAAGAGAAAGGGCTGGGGTTTCTCACACCTGACCAGGCAGGATCAACAGCCCCCCTCAGCCTGAGGCAGTTATAAGAAATGGACCCTCACCCCTGAGGCACCCCTTGAGAATAAGAGGTCAAATACTCAGGCAGGGAGATGAGGTAGGATAGAAAAAAATAAAGATAGGTAGAAAGTAATGAATGTGATCATTATGTATACCTCAATTGTACCAATAAAACCTGATTGAAGAAAAAAATACGGAAAAAGGAAACAAGGAAAACCATAACCTTAAAAGTTATACTTTTAAGCAGACTGCAACTCGGGACACAAAATTACCCAAGCTTATCCATGTCAGTATTCCCTGTGTCTGTTTATGCTTCTTTCCTTCACACCCAGAATTCTTTAGTGATACGTTAAATCTATAAAATAGCTTGACTAATAAGGTGAAGGGAAGAAACTTGATCTTAAAATAAAGGAAAAAACTGAGAGTTCAAAGAATATTTTTAGGCAAAACTTCTTAAATTACCCATTTAAAAAAAATTGGTGGAGCTTATGCCTTTCACCTGTAAAGTGCCACATTATTTTTCTATAGACAAACCATCCTTTTCCCCATAAACCAAGACCAAGATAGAACTTCCTACATATTCACAAAATCCACAGATTTCTGCTACTAAAAGCACATAGATAGTTCCAGCTCCAAACTATAGTGTTCCAGTTCTTGGGCCCACACCCTATTTCTTTGAGTATGTAACTTTAAACTTCTGCCTAACAAACCATGCCTAAGCCTCTTTAAAAAAAAACAGTATTGAGCCTTCAAGCTAAAAGAGTCAGACCTGTTTACCGTCTACAGATTTGATAGTCAGTAACTCCACCATAAATATATGATACATTGTTGATTCAGTGTGTAACAGAAGCCCAGTACCGACTGATGAACGCAGCAAGAACATTTATCCATCAGTATTTTTCAGCCACTATTAAAGATAACTGAGAGCCTACTGTCATAGTTGAGGTTGAAACTGGCCTCCAAAAGACCATGTTGCAGGTCTGGTCACCAGTGATGGGCTCTAAGGGTGTGATTGGATCACCAAGCATTGACGTCATCAATGGATTCTTCACTGATGAGTTCATGATGGGCTGTTAAGGGGTGGGGCCCAGTTGGAGGAAGTGGATCCCTGGAGGTGTAACCCAGAAGGATGTGCTATCCCCGGCTTTCCCTCTCTGCCTCCCATCTGCGGTAAGAGAAGCCACTTTTCTCCACCATATGCTCCCCACCATGAAGTTCCTCCATGCCATGGGCCCAGAAGCAATGGAGCCCACTGACCATGGACCGAAACCCTGAGCCAAAATAAACTCGGCCTCCTGTAAGTTGTTTTCCTCAGGTATCTTGCATGGTGATGTAAAGCTAACATATCTACTGTGCTGAGGTGCAAAAGCCAATCAACACTCTTCTTTTCGTTAACGCAAATTCTTTTCATAAATCTTGGATTTGTAGTTGGGTCAAACTGCAGGCTTTCGTTTCCTCTCCCTATATTCCGGGTTTCGGGGGAGAGCAGTTCACTGGGCATACCAGGGGGCAGTCTCTCTGCCTGGCTCAGATGCATACCTCTGCCTCCTCAAGCCACCTACCCATGGCCCATTACAGCACAGGGTGCAGGTCTTGCCCCTGAGTGCTCCATAGAGCAATGCTAACAGAGGGTTGAGATGCAACTAGTGACCACAGGAAAGGAGTCGCACCCTTGGACATGGTGTCAGTCATGGATTACATAATCCAGACACATAATTAACCTGAGACTCACAGAGACGTTTAGGTTGAGGTGCCCGGTGCCACACTCCTGTGCCTGGCAACCAATTATAATGTTTCTCTGGTCATTTAACTCTACTGATGGGCTGGGCAGACTCACGGACACAGCATGAAGCATCACAACTCAAAGCACAGCTCAGGGGGCACAAAGTCACAGAGCCAGTCAGCTAGCCAAGCAAATTGGTGCGGTCACCTCCTCTGTTCTTCGCCTGTCACACCTGGTTTCTGGGGCACTTGCTCCCCAGGAAAGTAGGACCATCCCTCCCCGCCCCAACCCCCACCACCAAAAGCTGAGCCTGGGTGTCCAAACTGATGAAGCAGCCCATGTGCCAAGAGGGTGTGGAAAGTTTGGTTTCTCACAGTGAGGCTTTCTGGGGACAGCAGGTCAGGCTCCCTGCAGATCTGAAGACAGACGCAGGGTTTTACTGTGGTTAGGGGGTGGGGACAAAGGGAGGTGTGACCCTTGCTGGGGTCAGGGCTGACCTGCTTTGAACTTCCCCTGGAGCCCAGGAAGCACATGAGCATATTTGACTTGCCTAGATGGGGGCAGCAGGAAGAGTGGCAGGGAGGAGGTTTAAGCTGTTAACATTCAAACATAGAAACTGGATCCACACTGTCATTTCAAAACATGACTGTGGAGCTGTGTGCCTTTCCTCTATCGTGTCAATGTATACTAGAAATTGTCCTACTCTGTCACTGGGCTCTGGACCCAACCAGGGAATCAGCTAGTGGAGAGAAGATAGGTCTGAGCTATCTGGAAAGTAGCATCTGGACCAGGGAGGGTTCCCAGTCAGAGGGCAAAAATGGCCCTAGGGAGTCATACCTGAGAAAAAAGAAGGAAGACTGAAAAGTTCAGGGTAGGAGGGACAGAAACACCCTGATCTTTGGGAAATAAGGAGCCCATAACTGTTAGCTGGTGTTATGGTTTGTATCTAGATGTCCCCCAAAGCCTCATGCAGTCATGGGGGCAGGCTTCTAGAGTTTGTGATTGATTCATGGTCCAATGCTGGGATTATGATGTGAGTATTATACCCACCCTGGGGTGGATAGCCTGCATACAATATAAGGGACAGAAAGAGTCTTCTCTTGAGCCCCTCCCTTTTTGCTTTTGTTGCTTTTGGTATCTTCTGCAGCCATGAACTGTTGCTCCTCTGCCACACCACCCAGCCTTGGAGCCAGCTGATTATGGACTGAAGCCCCCACAAACTGTGAACTAAATAAACCTTTCCTTCCTTAATTTTCAGTGTCAGGTATTCTGTCTTGAACTAAATAAACCTTTCCTTCCTTAATTTTGGGTGTCAGGTATTCTGTCTTGGCAATGAGAGAAAAGTACTTAAGACAGCTGGACTGTCAACTTGATTGACTTGAGAGCTACCTAGGGTCTATGTCTGGTCCATCCCCCTTGTTCTCTGGCACTGTCCCTCTGTTTCCCAGCCCCCATGCACTAAACATCTTTGCTCTGCCATGCTGTTCCCCCATAGCATTTCTGTCTTGGAGCCAGCCAACCATGGACTGAATCCTCTGAAACCACGAGCCAAATAAATCCCTCCTTATATTGTGTGTGTTGGGTATTTGGTTCCAGTGATGAAAAGCTGATTAATAATTCCCCTTTGAGGAAGCCTTAGGGTCCAGTAAGAGGAAGTGGTGGCTCAGGAAACTTCTCAGGAAAGACAGAGATGATCACCACCCAGCAAATTGAAGGGAACTTTTACCTGGCTGAGCGGTTAGTTTGAGAATGAGCGAAACATTTCCACCCCTTGCCTTTGCCCAGATCCTGCTGTGTGCACTGTGGACAGATGAGAGTAGTGACACTTCTCCCCTTAGATATAGGTGGTTCCTGTCCCTCTGACCCTTTTTTCCAACTCTTGACTGCCTAGTTCTTCCTTTTCCCCAGAGGAGGACACACTACAGATACAAGTAGAAAGAATTCCCTTTCTGCCATCAGTGCACATGGCGAGCCCCCCACCATCTACTTGTGAGTCAGGAGCAGAGCCAGGTGCTCCTACCTGTGGGTCTTTATCTGGCAGTCAAGACTTTGATCCTTACAAATACCCCTTAGAGAATTTCCTGGATCACATTTCAAGACCACAAGAAATGGAGCCTGCATTGCAGCATGAGTTGTGCCTGCTTCTCAGGTCCCAAGAATGGCACATCCACACAGCTGCACTCTGTCTTTCTGCACCGATCTCTATGTGTCAGCCCCAGGGACTATTCTTGCCTGGGATGGCACAGGTGGATGGGAACAAGTCCTGAACCCAAGCATGGGCAACCTGGGGGTCAGCATGGTACAGATACTAAGTCACATTGATTCTATAGGGGAAAAAAATCATTTGTCTTCAGACCTCTTAAATAAGGGAGTTGCATGAAGCTGTGTTTTCTCCCCCATCCGCTGTCTCCATAAGGACCATGGTCAGCCAGTGGAAGCATCAACTTTCCAACTGCTCCTTGGGCCACACTTCTGCAGGATCTCAGATCCCCAGAGATGCCTTGTTCCAGAGCCCCGCAGTGTCTCCCTAACCCAGACGGTGCCCATATTGTCTCCTTTCTAGGAGGAAAACTCAGATAACTGTGAGTGGGCTGCAGAGGGGCAGCTGCTCCACTGCCGGACTTGTCCATGAGCCGTCCACGAGGGTGTCCCGTCCTGCCGGTGAGACCTGAGAGGTCAGCGGGACAAGCCCTGCTCAGACCCCTGGCACTCCATCTTCCAGGAGGAAGGGCAGGGCCTGTGTGGTGTGACTTGGAGCAGTCTGGCCTCAGTGACCGAGCCTCTGTGTCTCTGAGGCCACAACTGAGTCACTTGACCTCACGTTGCCACTTTCCCTGGGAGATGTCCTTTCCTTCTTTTGCAATATGGATGCCTGGCCATGGAAACGGGACGGGAAATGCTAGTTGACTACATTTTGTGTTTATCCAGGAAAACAGAAAGCATACCTGGTTCTGCATCTCTCCAGGTCTTACCAGGAGGACAGGAGCCCGAGGTCCCCGGAAGCTGGCATCCAGTTCCCGCGCCCAGGCCTGCAGGAGGCTCCTGTGCTGGTGGCTCACACAGGGAGAGCAGAGCCCACTGCTCCCAGTGACACCATTCTCCCTGGACTCCTTTCCTGCTGTCACACCGATGGGAGGACTGGGGGGGGTCTCAGACACTCCAGGATGTGTCCCACCTCCCCAAGCTGAGCCCATGGGCCACCCCTGAAGGACAGTGGCAGCCGTAAGAACAGTGGCTGTTTCTAGGGTCCTTGCCCTCTGCTCACC
>RJWM01006302.1:28371-85360 GCA_004363535.1 Dasyprocta punctata | reverse complement strand
ATCTTGTTCTTCTCCAGGATTTTCATCTTTTGAAATATGTCTCCATTGACTTTATTGAAAGCCCCCCAAGGCCGGTGTGGGAGGTGGGAGAGCCACTGCAAGATGAATGAGAGGGCTCACTGGGAAAATTTCCCCAACTCTCACTGTCCAGTTGAGTTTTAAAAGCCATTTTAGCAATTGTTCAGAGCTGTCAGTTGTCTCTGTCAGGTCAATAGGTTACCTTGGAATTTGCCCAGACTGCTAGCCAATCAAAATGTAAATTCCAGATAAATTTAATACATAAACCAACTTGTCTTCCTCAAACCATTTTGAAAGTCAAGAAAAGTAATTTGAGTTTTCCTCATGACTGTCATACTGGAGAGACATTTCAGCCAGGATTAAGCATTTATTTGGCCTTAAAATTTATTGCAAGTCCAATAGAGGAAGCAAGGTGTAGGGTATATGTGCATTTCTAGTCCTATTATCCAGGTGATTCAGAGGGAGTTGAAAGTTCAATTGTTTTGGACGCCCTTTATGGGAAATGTAAAACCTAATTTGGCTTACACATGAGGGTTTTAAACTTTCTAGTGGGATGTGTGGTTAAAATGTCACGAATTCCTCATTGATGTCTCTCATAGGCAGTCTCATCTTCTAGAACACAAACTATGTGTCTGCATGCATGATATTGTGTATGCATGTTGCAACCTGTTTTTTTTTCAACAAGAATGATAAATCTTGACATTGAAATAAAAGATTTATAGCCCAGTCAGAATGGCTCCAGGTCCCAAAGGAAAGTATGTTTTAGAGACATGCTTTAATTTTTCATATTAATAAAAATACACTCACAATGGGAAAAGCATGTAGGTAAGAGGAGAAAAAGCTTTGAACTCAGGAATGTCTAAAGAGGGGATTTTTCACTGCATCTTTTATCTGGCTATCAGTATACTGCAGATGCCTTACTTCCACATAGTCTTAGTTTATAAAACACCTTCAAATCCATTGTGACATTTAATCTCTATAATATCCATTGGAGTAGCTGGATAGCCTTTGTATATAGGCAAGGTATACATGGACCACCAGGCAAATGAAGTAACTTGACCAAAACCATACTATAAAGGTAGAGTCAGGACTTGAGTGGAGATAAATAGTCTCTATTTTACCCTCAGATGTTCTTTCCAATCTTCCCTACTCTATTCCATCCTTTTATGCACCACATTAAAGCGAATTTCATATTAGATTTCTATAGTTTGTGTAACAAAGGATAATGCACTTGGCAACTAAATATAACAAAAACCTCTTGGTTTATGTTCCTGGAGGCCAAAATTCTGAAGCGGGTATCCTAAAAACACCTAAAATCAAGGTATCAGCTGGTTGCATTCCTTCTGGAGGACTTGGGGAGAATTCAATTCCTTGCTTCTTGCAGTTTCTGAAGACAATGCGCTGTCCTTAGGTCATGGCCCCCTTTAAAGTCAAAAAAGTGCTGGGCAGTCATTCCCATGTTTCTGTCTTTCTAGTTTTGTCCTTCTGACTTCCTCTTGTTTCCCATGGGCCCTTTAGATTCACTGGGTTGTCCCAAATGATAAGATATGAGTCAGCTCCCTATTTTAAGACCAGCTAATGAGCAACCTTAATTCCATGCCCAACCATAATGTCTCTTTTCTATATAATCTAACATGTTCACAAATTCTGGAGGTTACAACATGACATCTTTGAAGAGCTAGTTTTCTGCCTACAGTTGATCTACCACTGTGTAGCTTCTAATGGGTTTAGCCAATAAGGGACACTGGCAGATCAAAAGGAAGAGACAGAGGTTCAGATGTTTATGTCTTTGTTCTCGCTTTATTGTGCAGAGTTTCTGCAAGGTCACCCTATTGCGATGATACCACAGCTGCACTGTATGGCCCTTTCCTATAGACACTGCTGTCTCAGGCTTCCAGCAGCCATTCCCTTCCTTTGTCCAATCATTCCTGGGATGTTAACAACTTCCTTTTGACATCAACAAGATGTTTTACTGTCTCTTGGTGGCTCTCTCTTTATACTTTTGTCTACAGTCATTCCACCTTCAACCACTCCCGTAAGTGTGGCATTTGTTGCTCACCACAACCATGAATCATGAATGAAAAGCATCTTCCAATCAGGTGTAACCCCTACATTGCAGTTGGCAAAACCAATGGGATAGCATCCATGGCTACATGAAGGACATGATTATTTTCATTATAATTTCTGTTTTTATACCTGTCAAGGACAGAAAATAAGGGCTAAACTGAAATTGTTTATTTCTGATATTCTCACTGTAATTGATAAAAAGGATCCATTTTGAAAAGTAGAAAAAAAAGAACTTTTTCTGGTTTAAAGGAGTCCAATAAATAATGTGAAAAATGTGTTAATTCTTCAAGTTTGTTGAATTTTAAAACTCAGAAATAATTAAGTTCTCTCCTGAATCCACCACTGTTTTTCCTTCAGCTCTGCAGCTGGGTGTGTAATGAGGAATGAATGCCAAAATCCTTACTTGGTACTACAGGTGCTCCCTTCTAGATATTTGTCTACCGTTATAGTCTCATCTCTTTTCATGTTTTCCACACCTTCCACCACTCAACCTCAGTCATTCTGGCTTCCTTTCCATTTTCTACTGGGAAATACTGATTTGACCTTTTTCATTGCTGTTTCTCTTCCTAAAAACTACTATGTCCGTATTTTCAAGTGACTATACTCAAGTTTAGAGTCTTAACTCAAAAGTATTACCTCTTCAGGAAGACTGTCCCTGCCTGATTTAAACAGCCACTTTATCACAACACTCTATTCTATTCCACAGTGCTCTGCATCTTCTCAAATTACCTTTAAGCATTTTATTTATATTGTGTTTTTTTCCCAATAGAATATGAATTCCAAAAAAGAAATGGACTTACATTTCTTGTATATTGGATTATCTCCAGCCCCTAGACTTGTGACTGGCACACAGAGATGTTATTGAAGTCTTTATTTAACCACATTGGCTACCATTTATTCCAAACAACTTACCATAGACCAGATAGTGCTATAACTGCCTTTTGTGCATATACTCATTTTTATTCCCTATAGCAGCATAATGAATGTACTATAACTATTACCCCAATTTTTTGAGAAAACAGTCTTCCAAGAACTATGACTTTGAACAGGGGTGCCCAGTTCTAGATGAAATAGTTGGCAGAAAGCAGAGGAGGGTTCTGAATGCAGACAGCAACAAGGCCTGTGTTTTAATCACTATAATTTCTACCCCCACAGCAGGAAATGCTTTGAGCTTTCTATGCTTGTTTGCTTGCCAAACATTTTCCCTCTCCATCCTTTAAAGATCTGTCATATGTGATCTCCTATGTAATTTTGACATTGGCTCCTGAAAGAATTCTCCCCTTTGCCATTCATTCTTCTTTATATGATTTGCATGTCTTATATAATATGCATCAAATGGTATCATAACCTGGTTAACTTCCTATTTTGTTGTTGACTGTTTAAAGCAGAAAGCTTCATGTCATACCTCTAGTGCTCAGACTATACATTAGGCACAGAATTTTAGATACAGTTGTTGAATACAACAAACAAACAAACAAAAGATGGATATCTTCTAAGCCATTTTGGCCATCATGTCTCAAAGTTCTACAGAAACTTCTATCAATACATTTATAAAGGGAAAGATAAGACAGGACATAGTAAGTAAGAGACCCACCATGGGGCCTGGTTCTAATACCAGAACTCAAACTAAAGTAAGGAAGATAAACATATATTGAGAGAAGTGGCTGTCTGGGTGCTGCTACGAACCCAGCAGCTTATGCATGCCAGTGGGGAGCCCAGTCTGGGGCAGCACATATCTGCACCTCCAGCATGGCTTCCTCCTCATTTTCTTCTACTGGTTCCATTGCTTTTTGTACTCTCTCTTCTCCAGCTCAACTAAACAAAAGTAGTCATCTGTCTTACAGAATTTTCAAAAAGAAAACCCAGCTTGATAGGGATTAGAGAACGTGGTTTCCATGAAGCAACCATTGGCTACAAGGCAATGGCAATTCAGAAGCAGTAAGAATGAGAAATGAGAACCATGAAAAGAAAAGTGAGGAAGCTTGTGATTGGATGATTCACACAGCTCATTTGTTAGAGACTGTTTTGTTTATCAAAATACTGTATGATAAAGCAACAAGAATGGATAAGAAATCTGCAGGAGTCCTGTAGCTGGAGGCAGCTCTAGAAAAAGATGGATGAGATCAAAAAAAGACAGGATTTCCTCAAAGATGTTTATGTTTTATGACCATACAACCATTTAATATAATAAAATTAATATAATTTAATCATAATATTAATAAAGAAACATATTACTAAAATTCCTTTCTGAAATTCTCCAATCTGAGAAACAGAACTTCCCCACCATTGATAAATAAGTGTTTATTTCATGTTAGGTGGTTTCCTAAATGTCTCATTACTTTGCTTTTACAAGTCAGATGACAGTTTTTGTCTGCATAGTTCACCTTATATTTTTCCTCCATCTCAGCTCCTCTTATCCTTCTAAATCACCTTTCTGTCTTTCAGAAGAGGCATTTTGGCATCAAACATCTAAATGAATGATTTGGAATATTCTCTAAATATTTATTATATATGATTCCTCTCCCGCCAGGAAGATTATGAACTTGCAGAAAGGCAGAATTTATCTTGCATTCTCTTTAATCCAGCAGTGTTAAGGATGGGTACAGACCTGACCTTCAGTGAGTGTAGGTTGAGTTGAACTAGAGTGAACTTTGCAGAAGGCTTTGTTGAATGTTGACAGATGTGGAGGTGTATGAGACAGGAGGTACGGGAGTTGTAGGTCTCTCTGGTCAAATTCATTTGGGAAACACTGGGTTAAACAAAGTTTAATATAGTCCCTCTTTATAAGACTCCTCTATCCTTTTCATATGTAAATATTCACTATGAATATCAAAGAAGAGACTTTCCTGGGCAGAATTTCCAAAATATATTTGCCATGGAATCCTTTATTTTACAGAAATATGTACTAAACTAGTCTTCCAGTGAGTATATATGCGTTAGTCACTTTCCTGTTGTTGGACAGAATATTGAATGTCCTCACTTTAAAAGATAAAGCCTCTGGTAGCACAGGATTTAGTCTAGTCCATGGCTAGCTGCTTCTAAGGCAGAAATGATACGGTATAATCACCTGGAAGAGGGAAAGAAAGAAAAGTGAAGAGGTAGGGACAGGAATACACCCTTCTAGGTCATGCACCTAGTAACTTCTCTCTCATCCAAGACCCATCTCTTAACATTCACTGAAGAGTTCATCAATGAATTAATTCTTTGATTAAACATTCATCAATCCATTGGTGAGTACAGCACTCCCATGACCCAATCACTTTCCACAACACCTACCTCTGAAGGTGCAAGACTTTTGGGAGACATTTCAGGACTAAATCATAACAATATTAAATTTAATTCAATCAATTATACAAGTGAGAAGAAACCTTCAAGATTACTTTGGCTACTCCTCTTCCTCTTCTTAGAAAACATGGGATGCTAATGCTTCCTAACTCAAAAAGTTATGAAAATTAAACAAATGAAAATATTTAAGGAATATGATATATCATAAATGTTGTCTTTTTTTAGATAAAAATGTATGTTCCCAAGCATATGGTGTAGGCATTCTGAGTCAAGGCTTAGAGATCAGACCAACTTGAAGCTGCCTGCGTGACTGTGGGCAGGTAATACAACCTCTCTTACTTTATGCTTCTTCAGCCATAAAATGGTTGTGATGATAACCAACTTCATGAAGTATTTCAAGGAATTAAGCAGAAGTAGGTGAAGGAATTAGCTCAGAAATTGGTGTCCCTAATCCATGCAGTAAGTATATTTCTTAAGTATACCAAAAATATTGATTGAGCATTTCCTTAGATGCAAGTGCTGCTAAGGGTTGGTATGTGTTAACATACGATCTCATTACATGTAAGAGGTACGTTCATTTTCAGTCCTATTTAGCAAATGACCAAAAGGTGAAACAACTGGCCCAAGGTCATATAGCCAGGAAGCAAAATCAAAATCACTAATAAAATCCCATCTGGCCAGTCATAGTAAGTCACTGCCTGTCTGATGGACACCACTCTGGTCCTCAACCACAACAGATTGCACAGGTTGAGTCAAGTACTCCATATCTGGCTTGTCATTGCCAACATTCTCCAGTTATGTATTCTGCTAGGTGGCACATTAGACTTTCAGGGATCCTGATGAAATTTTCTTCCATGTCTGAGTAGCTTGATTCCTACTCAAAGCTTAAATGGCTATGACCTGGTGTTGAAATTTACAGAGAACATTCTTTCACTTTGACTCTGTCAAAGCTTGGCTAGAGAGGTACAATCTAAATCTGAAGGCTTTCCAGGGCCTCCTTTAAAGGTCCCAAACTAGAGAGGGATAAGGAACCTGGAGGACAGTGTTCTGTTGTCCATCCCAGGAGGATCAAAGGAAGGTCATTCAGAGTCAACACAGCCCAGGTATCTTTCCAATGAAAAGAGAAGAGGAAGAAATATACTCCCAATATCTTTTCCAAAGGGAACCAGTATCTGATTCTGATGACCCAAAGACACTGAAAATTGTTTTACATGTGGGTACTGTGCCAACAAGTTGAATCTGAAGAATGTTTTCCAAACCTTACTCTTTGTACATGTCTACAAAAATGGCACACATGTTTAGAGAAAGAAAGAGTTGCAGGTGAATGCATGGCCATATCCAACCAGACAGAGCCCTCTCCTCACACACATACTGTGAATGTGATACAAAGGGTCTTGGTTTAACTAATACCTGAGAGGCTAGGAATATCCAGGAAAAGAAACTGTGCCCATAGCCATTCACTCTTGAACTACAAGTTGAGATCAAAACATTCATTTTTTTTTTCTCCAGGAGTGTCACCTGATGGTAACTAGGGTCACATTCGTATTTCCAGGTGACATATTTATGTAATACTTTCATAAAGCAAAGCCATGGCCACAATCTCACATAAGGGCTGGGTCAGGCAATGGAAGCACTGCATCATCTCAGTTTCATTATTTTGAAAAGAAGAGTCAGAAATAAAGGGAAAAGAGGGCAGGATAATGTGAGAGAGGGAAAAGCCTCATATTGAGCAGTTAAATTGTGCTAGATTCTCAAGCAGGTATTTCAAAGAAATTCTCTGACTTCGCCTTTGCAAGAGTTCTATAGAGTAGCTTTAAATTTCAGTTGTACAAATGAAGGAACTAATAAGAGGAGTTACAGAGCTTTGTCTCAGGTCCTAGAGTTGGGCTCTTATAGACCCAGATCTCCTTGACTCCAAAGTCTGCTCCATCCATCCTGTTTCTCTCTGCTTTTGTGTCTCCCTGGTCTGTTCTTCATCCTCCCAAGTCTGTCTCTGACCCTTAGAGTTGTTATTTTAGAACTTTGATTTGTTACTCATGGGCTCCCTACTTTAGATCCTAGCAGGGCATGGAGATAAGTTATCTGAGAGGATTTTGGTCAATTAAGCAATAAGTACATACTATTTTATAAGTAGAATTAAGTAGCAAAATGCTATTAAAGAAAGAGAATGTCCACTCAAAGAGAGAAATTCGTGTGCTATGTGGCACAATTTCAGTAACAGGAAGACTTCATATCTGATCCGATATACCACAGTTTATTTATTTATTTATTTATTTGGTACCAGGGATCAAACTCATAACCTCGCGTCTGCCAGGCAGGCACTTAGGCCACTGAGCTATACCATATAGTTTAATTGTGTGGTAAGCTACACCATTTAAGGCTTGTATAAATACACTCTAAGATGTTAAAGTGTTTACACAATGACAGAAAAACTAACAACCCATTTCTTAGAACAAATTCATGTTTTTAACTGAAGCATGACCACACAAAAATTCATATGCATTTACATATATATATAGTTACATCTATTCCTTCCTTAAATCATTAATAAACCATAGACCATCATGTACTCCCTTTCTAATAGGTGGCTGCTTCTTCTGTTTTCCTTTTTAGAGATAATGATAACTTTAGATAATGATATAACTTCAAATTTTTTAATGCTTTACTTCAAAAAAATTTTAATACCCTTTAAACATCCTACTCTCTAATGGCATCACTGAATGATTTATATTCATGGTTTTGTGCAAAATATAGAGCACTTCACGAGTGTTCTGAGTGTTCTTTCCCAAATTAAGGCCAATATCCTCAAGAATACAGTGGCAGTGGTAGGAAGACTGTCACTAGAGCAGGCCTTGGTTCCTGTTCTGGCTCCACCTTGTACCACTGTGTGAATTTCAGCACATGACTTGCAGTTCTTCCGAGAGGTAAAATGGGGCAGTATTATTATTTATCTCCTAGGCAAGACAATTGAACATGTAAATGCTTAGAACAAGTCTTGGAACATGGTCTAGGTCCAGAAAGTATTACTGTGATTATTTCATTTGAACTATAGGCATGTAGGCAAGATACTGTTAGATTATCTATGACCAGTATTTGCTTGAGTTTGTTTTCTGAGATGATTAACAGGCACAGTTGGAAAGGCAACTAACCCTGGAAATCTTTAGGTCAGTAAAGAATGACACACATACACAAGTATGAATTTAGTTCTAAACTGTACTCAGTGCTTTGAAAAAAATTAGCACCTTGAGATAGTGAAACAAAAATATATTTTATATAGAAAAATTCAAAATGTCTCTCAAATGGAAGAACATTGAGAAGCAAACCAAAGGTATAAAAAAGGGTTGAGCTGGTTTAAGCATAATAGGGTAGATTTCAGCCAGAATGGAGAACATTATAAATACCATGGTCCATTAAAGAGTTTGGGTTACTTGAGGAAGAATAGCGTGACTGCACTATGGTGAGCAAGTGGAGACTAATAAAAGATAAGGATGGAGATATAGGTTGAAACAAATTCAGGAGGAGGCTTTCGATATCATGATGAGATCATTGGACTTTCAGAAACAGGAAGTTATATAAGGGCTTTATGTAGACACATTAACCAATTAGCATTTTGCATAAGACAAATTTGGTGGCCATGTTCTAGGTACAAATGTACCAATTAGAAGTGTAGTACTGTAACTGAGGCTAAAGTGTATTAGCTGAACCCAGGAGGTGGGGATGAAATAAAGACCAGAGGATGGACTAACAGTCCATTGTAGAGGTGAAATCAATACAGTTTGGATGGCTTGTACTATAGGTTGCTTAATATCCCAGGTAATATGCCTTGATACTCCTTGTAGTATTGAAATAATTTGCATAGTAATGGCAATAGAACCTATCAATTGCATGGGATTCACTGGGAGGCCCATTTGGATGAAACGTGAAAAAGAAAGAGCCATCCTAATGCAAAATAATCTGAGGAGATAATATATTATTTGAATTTGGTAATGTTCAAAAAAAGGATAGGTCACCATTTGTATGAAGCTTTACGTAAATGTATTGGGAATTCCTTCGAAGGATGTGGTTCAACTTTTTTGGAAAATAATATGATCATATCCATTCTTTGCATAATACTAACACATTAAAGTGCCCATTGTGTGCCAGTTTCAAAGTCTTGACATGGGCTACGTATTACTCACAAGTACTCTGTGATATAATTATTCTAGTGTACCCACTTTAACAACAAGGAAGATAAAATACAGTAATATGAAGGTATTTATGCAAGGGCATATTGCTAGTAAGCATGTGGAAGCAAGATTCAAATTTAAGCAGTCTAGTTCCACCACACAAAATCTAAATACCTCCACATTGAAAATGATTTAGTGTATTAAAATATCTAATCTCTAGAACATTATTATATTATTGAACAGCAGTCCTGAAAACAATATAGTTACAACAAAGAAGGACTAATTTAACTTGCCTGTATAACACAATTATCAAAGTGTACCAAACACACAAAAACAGAGCAAATGAAATGGAAAGAAATGTTAGGCTAAAGGGAATATAGCTGCCATTTTTTCTCTTCCAAATTTTTCCCAACATAGTAATACTACATTTATTCAGAAAATATAGTTGCAATTCAAACCAGATGATACCACTTGCATCAAGAAAAGAGCTGGAAGGAGAATGGACTTCCACAAATTTTCTAACATAGAAATTTTGTGATTCTATTGCAGTGGACTTTTTATGGGCAAACTGGGTATCTGATATGAGTATCTTGATGAAGACAGATCTATCACAAATGAAATGTAAAATCTCAAGTTAAAACTTTTATTTTGATTTAACAGTCAATAATCCAAACTAAACACTAGTCGATTAAGAGAAATATGTTTTGGAATCCTCGCAACTCTGTATTATTAGTCACACATCCCTGACAAAGTTGCTAAACTTCCATAAATATGTTTTTAATGATCAGATTATATTTATCTAATGCACACTATCTCTCACATTAAGATGAAATTAAATGCACTGTTTGCTGTGTCATATGCCTTCATGGCTTCAATAATCCTCTCTTTTCTTTTGAGTTCAGACAACAATTTGCAGTGCAGCTATGTAACATCTGGTAGTCAGGAAATATGTTTGGAGTGGTTTTCAATCTCGGAGTCTGATAAGCCCTGATACATAATGATAAGCCATTTTTCCTCAACTTCTCTTCAATCCAAAATGCATCTAAGGAAAATGTGTTTGTGAAATTTTCTTCCATTTCCCCCACTTCTTAGCTGAAGAATAAGTATCCCCACAAAAACTTGGTATGCTTCACTACAGACAAAAATAAGAAAGGTCTCACTAAAATTATTTGCATTACTAGCAGCTACCTGATCCCAGAATAGCTGAATCAGGGTGAAACAGCACTATTTCTTAAGAGAGTATATTCACTTGTGATAAGATGGATAATAATACTAGTTTCTCCCTGGCTCGAAAATATTGCCAATTATAAGAAACACAACTGATTTACTAAGAGCTCCTTGGGAAAGGGAAAGAAACACTACATTACTGTGCATACCAATTTCAAGAAATTTCAGTTACAGGATTATTTATAAAGAGAGTATTTCTCAAAACCGAGAAAATATAATATCTGATAAGTCTAAATTGGCAAAATAAGTTTGTGGCTTATTTTTTTCTCATTTCTATTTTTTTTCAAAATGAGATTCTGAGTTACATCTGTTGTACTCTTTTTTTATCTCTGAGGAAACTGAGTCTCAGTGTTTGGGAAACTTGTTAAGGGAGACAGGACTCTAACCAGCTCCTTCAGGGCACGTCTAAGGAAGGGAAAATCCCCTTTCCCAACACTAAGACCGCTGAGAGGTGGAAAAACATTAGTTTGGAACCATATCAAGACTTACATCTATCAGCAGCCGAGGCTGTTCTAGGAATTGACCGATATTATTTGGTAGCTGATATTTAAAATCACATCAAGACTATATGCCTGGGACTCACATAGGTTTGCCAGAGGCTCTGAACCCCTAGCAGCCAGACACAAAGTATGGGTGGTGCCACACTCCAGGTTGAGCTCTGCCAAGCCATCCAAGTCCAAGAGGTTCCAACCCCCACCCAGTAAGGCGGAGGCTCCAGCAACACACTCCAGGAGTGCGTCCTCACTAGCTGTTCAGAGGATCAAGTTCTACCCAGTCCAGTGTTTCAGCACAATCCATCAGGGGAATGCCCTGCCAGGCTTGCAGGACACAGAGGTACTGAGCGCAGCCCAGTCCAGAGCCCCAGAGTTGCTCATCAGGGAGTGGCCACCATAGCTGCAGGACCTTAGAGAACTTGAGTTCTGCCCATCAAAGCACAACGTGCAAGCTCCATTGTTCAGGGTGTGGCCATGCTACAGGTCCTAGGGGTTGTGAACCCACCCAACCAAGAGCAAGGCCCTGGCACTACATATCTGGGACTCGCCTAGGCTTGCCTCATGCTCCAGAGGCTCTGAACTCCTATCAGCCAGACACAAAGTCCAAGTGGTGCCACACCTCAGGGTGTGCACTGTCTCACTGCCTGGGTACAGGAGATTCCAAACTCCACTCAGCCAGTCTGAAGGTCCAGTGACACACCTCAGGGCTGAATCTTTGCTAGACACCTGGGTCACAGGGTTTCTAAATGCTACACAGCCAGGTTCTAGACCCTGGCAACAAGCTGCAGGGGTGTGGTCCTGCTAGCTACAGGGAGGATACAAACTTTATCCAGCCCAGCATCCCAGAGTAAACCAACAAAGTACATCAGGGGAACATGCAGCCAGCCTCACAGACCACAGAACACAAGGATCCAGTGCCATAATCTGGGGGTGTGCCCCTGCTAACCATGGGGATATTGGAGGATTGAAGATCTATCCAGCACAGTGTTCCAGTGCAATCCTTTGGGAGGCTGCCTGCCCAGCCACACAGGTCCCAGAAGAAAATGACAAAATGAAAGACTAAGAGACAGTCTCAATCCCCCAGCCCACTGAGAACAAACCCAAGAGACACTGAAATGGAAGACACTGGGAGTCACACAACTGAACTTTCTGAAATGATAAAAAATCAAGTAAAGAAAAAACTCCATGAAGTTGTAAAGAAACTCAAATCAGAAATAATCTCTCAGCTAAAAATTGAAATGACAATCATTATGAAAGAAATGTGTGTATCTAAAGAAGATCAGGATAAAAATGGAAAAACATAAGAAAATGATGGAAACTTTGAATGAACAATATAACAAACAAATATAATGCATGAAACAGATTCAAAGGGAAACACAGGAAATGAAAAATTCCAAGGAAAGTTGGCAAAACCACTTGAATGAAGCTGAAGATAGAATCTCAGACCTTGAAGACAGCATGGAAGCTCAAGATCATGAAAGAAAAGATCTCTTAAAAATAATAAGGAACCAAGAAACAACAATTGAGCAACTGCAAGATGATGCCAAGAGAAATAATATAAGATTAACAGGCATAAATGAAAAAGCAGGGGTCGATACTAATGACCTGCAAAGACTATTCACAGAAATAATACCAGAAAATTTTCCACACATGGGAAGAGAATCTGATATACAAGTAAGTGAAGCACACAGAACCTTAATTAACTATAACCAAAATAAATCTTCACCCAGACATACAATAATTAGGGTATCAGAAATACAGCACAAGAACAAAAACTAAAAGCTGTCAGAGAAAAGAAACAGATTACCTATGAAGGAAAGACTATGACAATCATGGCAGATTTCTCAGCACAAACATTTAAGTCAAGAAGAGCTTGGAGTGAAGTATTTCAAATCCTGAAAGAAAACAACTTTCAACCCAGATTGATGTAGCCTGCAAAATTATCTTTAAAAATTGATGAAGAAATAAGATACTTCTATGACAAAGAACAACTGAAGGAATATATGACATATATGACTACCAAAGCAACACTACAAAGAGTACTGAAAGACACTCTAGAAAGAGAAAAAAATAGCTACAATCTTAAGAACAACAACAAAAGGAAACTACTAACCAGGGCAAACAATTAAACAGAAAATGTAGAAAACCAATAACAGAAAGATATCATGACAGGGATGAGTCAGTACATATCAGTAATGTCAATCAATGTAAATGGTCTCAACTCACCAATAAAAAGAAACAGACTAGCAGAGTGGGTTAAGAAACAAAACCCAACAATATTCTGTGTACAAGAAACACTTTTCACTCAAAAGGAAACTCACAGACTAAAAATCAAAGGCTGGAAAGCAATACTCCATGCAACAGGAACCCAGAAAAAAGCAGGGGTAGCCATTATGTTTGCAGACAATGCAAACTTCAAACCAAGAATGATCAAAAGAGATAAAGAAGGTCACTACATACTTGTTAGGGAAAACTTCAAGAGCAAGAGATTACAATCATAAATATATATGCACTGAATATGGGAGCACCCAACTATGTAAGACAATTCTTAATAGACATGAAAAACCAAATAAAAAATAATCCAGTTATAACATGGGACCTTAACACCTCATTGACACAGAGAGTCAGACCAACCAAACAAAAAATCAGCAAAGAAATAGGAGAACTGAATCAAACTTGTGAACAACTGGACCTAGTAGATGTGTATCATGTGTTCCACCCATCAACATCAGAATACACATTCTTCTCAGCTGAACATGGGTCATTCTTTAAAATAGATCGTATATTGGTCCACAAAACATGCTTAAGTAAATGCAAAGGAACTGAAATAATTCCATGCATATTACCTGACCATAGTGCAGTAAAATTGTAAATGAATGACAAAAAAACCTACAATAGCTGCATAAACACATGAAAATTAAATAATACTCTCCTAAGTAATCAATGGGTCACAGAAGAAGTTAAAGAAGAAATTAAACAATATCTACAATTGAATGAAAATGCAAAATGCAAATACAAATTACTGGAAGTTGTGGTACACAATGAAAGCAGTCCTCAGTAGGAAATTTATAGCACTGAACTCCCACATCAGACAAATGGAAAGAGCAGACATAAATAACCTAATAATGCACCTCAAACTTCTAGAAAAAGAAAAAGTCAAGTCCAAAGCCCAAAGAAGGGAGGAAATTATCAAGATCACAACAGAAATTAACACAATTGAAACTAAGAAAACAATACAAAGAATTAATGAATTGAAGAGTTGGTTCTTTGAAAGAGTAAATAAAATTGATAAACCCCTAGCCAACCTTATCAAAAAGAGGAAAGAAAAAACTCAGATTCATGCAATAAGAAACGAAAAGCGTGAAATCACTACAGACCCGGTGGAAATACAGAAGATCATCAACACCTGCTTCAAAAACCTTACTCACATAGATTAAATAACACAGAAGAAATGGACAGATTCCTAGAAACCTATGAATTACCAAAGCTGAATCAAGAAGATGTAAAGCTGCTGAATAACCCAATTTCAGCTAATGAAATTGAAAATGTATTTAGGACCCTACGAACAAAGAAAAGCCTGGGCCCTGATGGATTCACTGCTGAATTCTATAAGAAATTTAGGGAAGACTTAATGCCAACACTCCTCAAACTCTTCAATGAAATCGAAAGGAAAATAAGTCTCCCTAACTCATGCCTGGAAACAAGTATTACCCTAATACCAAAACCAGAGAAAGACCCAACCAAAAAAGAAAATTATAGGCCAATCTCCCTAATGAACATAGACGCAAAAATCCTCAATAAGATACTGGCAAAGAGAATATAGCAAGTTATCAGAAAGATTATACACCATGATCAAGTGAGATTCATCCCAGAAATGCAAGAATGGTTCAGCATACACAAATAAATACATGTAATACACCATATCAATAGGGCCAAGGACAAGAACCACGTGATCATCTCAATAGATGCAGAAAAAGTTTTTGACAAAATCCAACACACATTCGTGATCAAAACCCTACAGAAAATCGGAATAGATGATCTCTACCTCAAACTGATAAAAGCTATATATCATAAACCAACAGCCAACATTTTACTAAATGGACAAAAACTGAAAACTTTCAACCTAAAATCAGGAACAAGACAAGGATGTCCATTATCACCACTCCTATTCAATATAGTTCTAGAAATATTAGCCAGAGCAATTAGACAAGAGAAAGAAATAAAGGGAATAAGGATAGGAAAGTAAGAAGTGAAATTATCATTATTTGCAGATGATATGATGCTCTACATAGAAGACCCCCAAAAATCCATCAGAAGACTTCTAGATGTAATAACCAAATTCAGTAATGTAGCTGGATACAAAGTGAACACTCAAAAATCAATAGCATTCCTTTACACAAACAACAAAGTCACTGAGAGAGAAATAAGGGAAACCACAATCTTCACTATAACATCCAAAAAAATGAAATACTTAGGAATCAATCTAACAAAGGAAGTAAAAGATCTATACAGTGAAAATTACATTACTCTAAAGAAGGAAATTGAAGAAGATTTCAGAAAATGGGAAGATATTCCCTGTTCATGAATAGGAAGAATGAACATCATGAAAATGGCCATTCTCCCAAACTTATTATACAGATTTAATGCAATCCCAATCAAAATACCACTTTCCTACCTCACAGAGCTAGAGAAAGCATTCCTGAAATTCTTCTGCAACCAGAAAAGACCTCGAATAGAAAAGGCAATTCTGGGCAACAAAGACAAGGCAGGAGGCATCACAATCCCCGACTTGAAACTATACTACAAAGCCACTGTGATAAAATCAGCAAGGTACTGGAATCAAAACAGACCTGAAGGTCAATGGAATAGATTAGAAGATACAGCCACAACTACAAACACACTTAGCCACCTCATCTTTGACAAAGGAGCCAAACACGTACATTGGAAGAAAGACAGCCTCTTTAACAAATGGTGCTGGAAAAACTGGCTTTCTCTATGTCTCAAACTAAAACTAGATCCATGCCTATCACCATGCACTAAAATAAAGTCAAAATGGATCAAAGATCTGAATATAAAAACAGAGACACTAAACTTACTAGAAGACAGAGTAGGTAAAAATCTCGATGATATAGGAGTAGGCAGAGAGTTCATGAACAAAAATCAAATTGCACGGGAAACACTTCTCAGAATCAACAACTGGGATCTCATCTTACTAAAAAGTTTTTGCATGTCAAAGGAAATCTCCAACAGAGTAAAAAGAAAACCCAAGAATTGGGAAAATATCTTAGCCAATTGTCCATCAGACAAAGGAGTTCTATTTAAAACATATAAAGAATTAAAAGAAATCAGGCCCCTAAAATTCAAGGACCCAATCCAAAATGGGCATCTGAGATGAATACACACTTCTCAGAGAAAAGAAATACAAATGGCAAATAAATATATGAAAAAATGTTCAACATCAATGGTCATTCGGGAAATGCAAATTAAAACAACACTGAGATTCCATCTCACTCCAGAAAGAATGGCCGAGATTAAAAAATCAACCAACAACAAATTCTGGAGGGTTTGTGGGGAAAAAGGAACTCTTCTCCACTGTTGGTGGGAGTGTAGACTGGTGCAAGCACTGTGGAAGTCAGTGTGGAGATTCCTCAAGAAACTAGGATTAGAGATCCCATTCAACCCAGCTATCCCACTTCTGGGCATTTTCCCAGAAGAATTGAAAACATCATACCACAGTGATATCTGTGCACCCATGTTTATAGCAACCCAATTTGTAATAGCCAAATCTTGGAAACAACCCAAGTGCCCATCAATCAAAGACTGGATAAAAAAGATGTGGTATTTTTATACAACGGAGTACTACTTAGCTATTAAGAAAGATTGTATTGAGACTTTTATAAGTACATGGTCACGACTTGAGACTATACTCGTAAGTGAGATAAATCAAACTCACATGTGTAAATACCATATTGTCTCCCTAGCGTAAGAAACTAAAAAAGTATATATGATCCAAAATCTACAATAAACACTATGTAAGGGTAAAAAACAGCTCAAAGAGCAAAAGTAATTGGTAAGGGAAAAGGGGGAAAGAGAAAAGGGAAAAGGAAAAGACAAATCTGTATATATGTATATGTAAGATAACTAAAATGAACACACTGCTGAATGTATTCGTTATTGAGAAAGAACAATTAATGCTCATATGATTAGGTCAATTTTACATGTCTATATCTGTTAATGTAAGTAACCATTTTAAAGATAACAATATGCAATATTGCAACCATTGTCAAGTTTCTATCATCCTGATTTGTAAACCTGCAATGTTACTGTTGTGCACTTACTCTAGTCGTTTGTTTGTCTCTTTTGATTGTTGTCTTTGTTATATATGTCTTTTTTTTCCGTTGCTTAAATAAAAAATAATCAAACTGCATGGGAAATATTTCCCAGAATCAACAACTGGGATCTCATGTTATTAAAAAGTTTTTACATGTCAATGGAAATCCTCAGCAGAGTGAAGAGAAAATCTATGAATTGGGAAAATATCTTAGCCAACTGTCCCTCAGAAAAAGTATTTCTATCTAAAATATATAAAGAATTAAAAAAAATCAGGCTCCTAAAATTCGAGGACCTAATCCAAAAATAGGCATCTGAGATGAATACACACTTCTCAGAGAAAAGAAATACAAATGGCAGATAAACATACGAAAATATGTCCAACATCAATGATGATTTGGGAAATGCAAATTAGAACAACACTGAGATTCCATCTCACTCCAGAAAGAATGGCCGAGATTAAAAAATCAACCAACAACAAATGCTGGAGGGTCTGTGGCGAAAAAGGATCTCTTCTCCACTGTTGGTGGGAGTGTAGACTGGTGTAACCACTGTGTTAATCAGTGTGGAGATTCCTCAAGAATCTAGGATTAGAGATCCCATTTGACCCAGCTATCCCATTTCTCTGCATTTTCCTAGAAGAATTGAAAACATCATACCACAGTGATATTTGTGCACCCATGTTTATAGCAACCCAATTTGTAATAGCCAAATCTTGGAAACAACCCAAGTGCCCATAAATCAACGAATGGATAAAAAAGATGTGGTATTTTTATACAATGGAGTACTACTCAGCTATCAAGAAAGATTGCATTGAGAGTTTTATAAGTAAATGGGCACGACTTGAGACCATACTCATAAGTGAGATAAATCAAATCCACAAGTGTAAATACCATATTGCCTTCCTAGTGTAAGAAACTGAAAAAGTGTATATGATCCAAAATCTACAATAAATACTTTGTAAGGGTAAAAAAACTGCTCAAAGAGTAAAAGTAATTGGGAAAGGGAAAAGGAGAAAAGGAAGGGAAAAGGAAAAAGACATAAATCTGTATATATGTATATGTAAGATAACTAAAATGACTATACTGCTGAATGTATTAGTTATTGAGAAAGATCAGTTAATACTCATATGATTAGATCAATTTTACATGTCTATATCTGTTAATGTAAACAACCATGTTGAAGGTAACAATACGCAATATTGCAACCATTGTCAAGTTCCTATCATCTTGTTTTGTAAACCTATAACATTACTGTTGTGGATTTGCTGTTGTTGTTTGTTTGTCTCTTTTGCTTTTTGTCTTTCTTATATGTGTCTTTTTTCTCTTAAATAAAAAAAACACAAAGTTACACCCAGCACTCAACGTTCATGAATTACTAATAAAAACAATATATTCAGATTTCATTGAATAGTTATCAAATTTTCAGTTCTTAACTACTGCTCTTTGTTACTGTTCCAAGATAACAGAGTAATAATGATCACCAAATGATAGTAAAACCCTTTATTTATTGTGTTCTTAGACTCTACACACATCACATCAGTGTATAGACACATAAGAGTACAGTGACGGTAAATCCATGAGACTAATGCTGTTTTTCTTTTATGACAAAACGTGTCAATTTATGAGCTGTTTTTTCTTTCTTTTTTTTTATTTTAAAGATGATAAAACCAAGGAAAATAAAACAATAAAACCAATCAAAATAAACCAGCATAAGTGATACAGGACTTCAAAACCTTACAAAGCCAACAGTAGTTACCATAATGCCTTTTGTTGTCTTCAACTAGCTGTAGATACCTTGGATATAGAAAAAATCAAATAGAACAGAATAGAAGAGAAACAATAAAAACAAAACAATGAATGTAACAAAGGGCTTCAAAACAAGACTATAGTATATCAAAAATGGCTACCATAATATGTCTTGCTATCTTTCAAGTAGCTGTTCATGCCATGAGATTTCATATAATCAAACAAAAGAAAAGAGAACAAAACCCAACCCAACAAAACAATGAAAATGATATGGTTTCTCAGCTGGGATTGCTTCCTGTTGAGGCCTGGTAATCTCCCTCTGCAGTCTGCGAATGGTACTGACTCATGGATTAAGGTTTGGGTGTGGCTGTCCCCACTCTGGCAGCAGCCCACGCATAGTGCTGGTTTCCAGGTGGGGACCACCTCCCTGTGAGGCCTGGTTCTCTCCCTCTAGAGTCTGCAAATGGTACTGACTCACCTGAGTTGTTTTTTCTAAACTAAAGCTCAGTATTCAGGTTTAATAGCAGTGTTGACACTTTGCAATAAACAGGTGGGTTTGTGTGGTCATCTCAAAGGGTTTGCCACCACTGAGCTGTGAAGTAGGTGAATTATTTTCAAAATGAAGAAACTGAGGCATAAAGAAAGAAACTTATTTCAAATTCATAATGCAATACAGATTTTCTGATTCTCGAGCAGAGTTTTTAACAACTAAATTAATCTATTTTTAGGATATGAGGAAGGAAAGTATCTGGTGGGAAAAGTTTCAACATTGGAGGAGCTTAGAATATATTTAATGAGGTAAAAGTGAAACATAAAATGAGGATGGAGAAATACCCCATTTTACAGATAAGTAAATAGGACCTAAGACTAAAAAGAATCAATGAAATTGAATTTCAACCCATGATTTTAAAACATTTTTCTATTTATCCTACCTTTACACTACTTATGTCCTCCCAATTCATTTTTGAAAAGGAAGCTGGGTCCAAATGATATTCAATAACTGCCCCAATATGAAAAGTTTATCAAACATTGATGTTGCGACTTCACCTGATGATTTATGTCTGAAACATTGAAGACGGGTTCTGATGCAGAAGTCTGTCTTCTTTGGATTCTCATATTTCCTCCATGTCTGTCATTTCCTGCCCAGTACTTAGCCTGATCATAAATATCTTTTTATGATTATTGGTGGTTAGATATGATGAATGCTGGTACTAGTCAACTGTGGAGGAGATATTAAACACATTAGATGATTTTCCCTTAATGCCTCATCCAATATGAATCAATATTGGTTTAATAATTAACATGTTTAAACATTTTTATGTATATTTCATGATGAGATGATCTATGTTTATTTTATGAAGATGAAATATTTAGCTCCTCACCACTGACAGGCAAAGCCATTCCAATTTGGAGCTTTCTCTACACCCTGATCTGGGGCCATCTTTTCACATTCTAGGAAAACTGACACATTCTCATTGACTGCAACCCAGGAGAGGATGCTGCGTTCATACTGAGGCATTGAAAGCATCTGCAAAGAGTGTCACAATGCTGAGCAACAGGCTCTGGAAGGAGCCTGCTGGAATGCCTCAGATTTCCCACCCAACTCTTACTCTTCCCTTTAGTCCAAAAACTTCCTGAGTGTTGGCTTTGAATAACATCCAACTTCCTCACTCAAGGGGAAGTGGTATTGTAAGTTAGTTTTAAAAGTGTGGTTTGGAGTGATAGTTTTCAACTAGGTATGAATTTCTCCCCTTACCCCATGGAACATTTGACTATTCAGAGATAGTTTTGGTAATCATGATTGAAGTGTTAGTTCCTGCAATGTAGTTCCTGGCTACTAAAAGTCCCTTACTGCATAGGCAGCTCTCCGTAACAGAGAATCCTCTAGTCCAAAATGTCAATAGTGCTAAGCTTAAGAAACTGGTTCACTGTCTGACATCAGTAGGCTTGACTTCTAGTTCTGCTGTGTGTTGTTGTATAAACTTGGAAAGATTGTAGTCCTTTCTTTTCACACTATAAAAAATGTCTTGTTTATATAGTTTGTTTAAAATTAAGTGAGAGGAAAATCATTAAAAATCTGGTGTTTGGTACTGCTATGGACTAAACATTGTGTGTCTCCAGAATTCATGTTAAAAATTCTAACCCTCAAATGTGAATATGGAGCCTTTAGGAGATGATGAGATCATAAGGAATAAGATTACTAATCTTGAGAATGAGATTAGAGCCCTTATTGAAGAGATCCCAGAGTGTCCAAGTATTCAGTAATCCCCTTTCTGTGCCATATAATGATACAACATGAAGGTAACCATCCACAGCCAAAGTACGGGTCCTCAACAGAATCCTACCATGCTAGCACTGTGATCTTAGGTTTCCAGCTTCCAGAACCATGAAATATGAGTTTCTGTCATTTATAAGATACTCAGTGTGTTGTGCATTGTTATAGTAGACAGACTTGACCAAGACAGGCACATAGGTGTAACCACGGAACATCCAACTGAACCTATGATCATGAGAAAGATTGGAAAACTATCTACGAGATGAGAATAAAGCAGATTACAAAAAAGTACACAATTATGATTTCTTTTGATATCCCAAGTTTGTAATGTGACTCTGAAGTTCTTTGGTATATTATTTTGGGCCTAGATATCAAGAGGACTTGAAGATTCTGCTCATTCTCCTGGAAGCTTGCCACACTAAAGCAACAAGGAGGTTTGCTGAACAATGAGAGATCATATGAGGTAAAGATGAATCATCTCAGTCAAGGCTAGTTTAACTGGTCCAGCTGCAGACCAGAGACACATGGCTAACTCCAACCAAGAGGAGTAACTGAAAGCTTCCAGCTAAAAACATGTCAATTTGCCATGTAGGAGAGTCATAAATGAAATAACGATTGTGTTAAACCACCATATTTGAGTGACTTGTTACACAGCAAAGGTAACTGATACAATAAGATAGAGCCAACTGTTGCAGAGCCAGGAGGTATTAACCAAGAGAAGAGGCCAGCATGTACAAAAATACCTGAAGGGAAGAAAGAGAACAGAATTCCTAGCAAATTTTACCTGAAACAGTAATACTTTCAAGAAATCTTTATGCATTTTTCCCCTTAAGGAATTAAAAACTTCTTCATATTTGTTTTCAAGTTTTTATTTACCTTATCCTCCTTGCTGTTGTTTAGATAAGGTTTGATCACACCTCAAGGCATCATGTGTTGAAATTTAATCCTCATTGTGAGATATTAAGAAGATGAAATTTAATCTGTCTTTGCATTGAGAGCTAGGGCCTTTGGGAAGTGATTAGGATTAGACAAGGGCATCATGGGAGGAATCCCATGATAGTATCTTGGTGAATTTATAAGAACACAGAGGCACCATTTCCTTGTTTCCAACTATGGGATACCCTGCCCTCTGCCACCTTGGAACTATGTAAGGAGAAAGGCATAATCAGACGCAGTCCCTCAATTTGATCCCTCTAGGTCCATGAGCCAAAGCTTTCTTTATTTAAAAAGTAACCTGTCTCATGTATTTCATTACAGTGATGGAAAGCAGAGAAATACACTCCTCATGCACTTTAGCATCAGTCTTGTACACAAATGTAGTCAACTGAATATTCTGTCCTTATCTTCATGGCTTACAGCTCATCTGTCTAATAGAATTGCTGCTAGTCATAGGTAACTATTTAAATTAACATTAACTAAGATAAAAATATACTCTAAAATTACACTACTCACATTTGAAGTGCTCAGTTGCCTCAAGGACCACTTCAGGTATAGAACATTCTCATTGTCATAGCTATTTTCTTTTACTTTTTTGAGAGAAAGTTTTACTACATAGTCTGGGCTGTCCAGGAACTCTCTATGTAATCCAAGTTGGTCTCCAGCTTGTGGTGATCCTCCTGACTCAGCCTCGCAAGTGCTGTGATTACAAGATTGCACCACCACACATAGCATATATTGTCACTGTAAGATCTATGAAGAGTGCTACCTTAGAGAAGTTCCTCTGACTCCTGTTTGAGGTAGAGGGGAAGGCTACAAAAAGCCAAATGGACTGCCCAACTTCTAGATCCTGGGTCAGGATCTACTGCAGAATGATCTCTTCGACATCTCTAAATCCACTTTCAGGGCCTCACTCATTGTCTGTCCTCTGTAGAATGGACTTGGGACAGGCGTGTGGACCCTTCTGGGTCAGATGAGAGCTTGCAAGCATCTCTTATGTGGACAGAGAGGACCTGTGTCCTTCAATTCCTATACACAAGCACATGAAGACCCCCTTGACGTGAAAGAATTAGAGGGGAAAGAGAAGGTACGTGTTCTACCAGCCAGAAACCCGAATTCCAATCTTGCCTTAAACTCCACAAATGTGAGAAACAGGCCTACTTATCACCTCTACATTGTGGTTTATTAGTAGTCATATTAGTTTTTTACTGCTCTTTTGGCAAATTTTCACAAACTGAATGGGTTAATACAAATCATTGTTTTGAAGTGCTGGAAATCAGAAGGCTAAAATGGATTTCATTAAGTTAAAATTAAGGAGTCTTGGGGGCTGCATTTATTTCTAGATATTCTAAAACAAAATCTATCACCTTGAAATTTATAGTTTCTATAAACCACCCATGCTCCTTAGCCCTTGGATCCTACCTATCCCTTCAAAATCAGCAAGGTCAGGTTTTCTTTCTCATACCATCATCTCTCTAGGTATCATTTTTTTTTCTTTCTCTCTACCCCTTTTCAGGACCTTATGATTATGTGGACCCATCCAATAATTCAGGATAACTGGGTCAGCTTATTGCCAACCTGAATTCCTCTTTTCAATACAATCTAAGCATTCATAGATTTTAAGGATCAGGATTTGGTCATATTTGGGGTCATTGTTCTTCCTGCTGTAGTGATGTAACAGTAGCCTGTATTTTGAAGCACTTATGTGATAAGAATATATTTTTGTGAGTTTATCAGTCTGCTCTTTGTGTCAGGAATTTTTTTATGCAATATACACTTTAGCCTCACAGCATCACATCTGTATGCATATGCAGCGAAGCATCATGAGACTTTAACCAACAAATACCTGTAATATATTAGGAGGATTTTATTACTATGGAAGTAGGTTATTTCCGTATTATAGAACAAAAATGTTAAAAAGAGGGTAAGTGACATGTGTAAAGTCCATCTCCTCCCAAATGTAAATTCAAACTTTGAAATTAATTGTCTAAAAATCTGGGCTGTTGTTATTCATCTTCTTGCTATCCAGGAATCTGCAAAGTCAGAAAACACATTCTATCTGAGCACTGAGAGCTACAGCTTCCTGAGATTCTACTATGTGACAGAAAGGGTGCCAGGGCCTTTGTACAAATTATCCGCTTAATCTGCACAGCATTAATTATAATACGTGCTGTTTGTTATACTCCTTCTACATGTCATGCATTTCATGGGCATTATCTCTGTTCCTTACAGCCACCTTACAACATAGGCAATATTATCTCTTTTCCTGGAATGGGAGAAGAAAGACTGCTTAACAAAGTTAAAGCAACCACCTAAAGCTATTGCTATCATTTATTTAGTTATCTGATAATTTTTGAGCTTCTACAATAGGGCAGAAATTGGTCTAGAAGCTTGGAATGCAGCAAAGCCATGGTCTTTCATTCTTATATGAAAATACAAATAATAACCAAACCAGTGTATTGAAAAACTGAGCACCTGAAAGTGATGAGTACCATGGAAAAATGTCAAACTGTTTAAAGATACAGTGTGTGTGTGTGTGTGTGTGTGTGGTATGTTATTATTGCATAGGATGGTGAATAAGGCCTCACTGAAAATCATGGTAGAGCAGAGATTCTGAAGTGAAAGAGCAACGTTCAGAAAGCCATGTAGGGTGGAAGCATTCTAGGTGGAGGGCATGACACAAGCAAGAATTCTAAGGGGCTTATGAACTGGGGTTAGGGGGACCATAGAATAGCAGGGAAGCAAATCAGACTCAAGCAGAGTGGGAGGAGGAGAGAACACCATTCCTGACAAGGCCCAGAGAAACCCAAATGGCACAAGCAGAACAATTCATTGTCAAGTCAGAGTCACTAATCACCTTCACCATGGTGGAAGCTATGAATCAGAGGAAGGTTTTGAGTAGAGAAACAACTCTGGTCCACATGGTACAAAACAATCCTTGTCTTCTAGGAGAAGAACAGACTGAGGGAGCAAGGCTAACAGCAAGGAGTTCAATGTGCAGGCTGTTGCTGTTTTCTTGAAGATAAGATGGTTAGCAGCAGAAGTCCTGAGAAGCATTCTCATCTTGGCTATATTTTGCAGCCAATCTGTAACATTGTCTGATGTATTGGAAGAATGGTGTGAGAAAAAAAGGAAGAGTCAAGAATGAGTTGGAAATTCTGGTCTGAGAAACCAGAAGAACAGCGTTGCTATTTACTGCAGATAAGAATGTCTCCATGCGCCTGACGTCTAGGGAACATTTTTAGCCATGGGAGACATTGCATTATGTTTTTGTGCTAATTGGGAAGATTATCCAGAGAGAAAAAAAATTGTGATTATGATTCAGAGAAGCCAGGATGACTTCTAGCTTGCCAGAGCAGTTACCTTGTGAGGAGCATGGGCTGGGAAGTGAAAAAATGGGGTGCTATCTACAGGCAGAGTGGACAGTTGACCTTAGATAGAAACATGAACAATTAATTTTCAGAAGCACAAGAGAGCAAGAAGCAAGAGGTGTGGGTCCAAATCCTAGAAGGCTGGTGGTAGTTCTGGTATGCAGACATTCTTGTTTGCTTTGCAGTAAGACATACAACAAAGTCTGAGCAAAGAGTGAGACATAGGGAAGAAGCAATGTGAGAAGACAAATGACAGTTGTAGTGAATGGAGTACTGAAATGTGAAATTGAACTTATGTTCACAAGGCTCCAACACCAGTAACTCTTCATGTAGCATATACCTTTCAAATTATATTGCAATATAAATATATACTATTCCAACCTGACGGATGACCAGAATAGGAATTTTGAGAGGTTTTGTGGCTCCAAGGCACTCAGTTTGCTACACTGAAAACTAGACTGTAAATAAATCCTCAGACAATTAACTCACAGCCTCGTGAACTTATTCACAATTTCTCCCATAGAGAAAGGAAGCAGCATAGCAGTGAACTCCATGAGTGACAATGGGGTCCTCTCCTTAATCCCCCTGAAGTGATTTTCATAGTTCTTTCACCTTCATTTTTCCTTAACACCATTGCCCAATCTCTTGTACATTTACTCGTTTTGATTTCAGTTTTCCTCTCTTTTTGGGTGAAGGCGAAGGAACAGATGTCAGCCTAACTTTGATCAGTCCCAGCAGGTGAGTGAAACAAGACAGGATATCTCCATGCTGAAGAATTTTGAAAAAGGTCTGAACTTTCCTAGAGGGGGAAATGAAGTTGAGATAGAACATCTGCTCTCAGTTTTTTTTTTTTCTCAGAGTCCTATTTCTTCCTTTCCTTTCTTCATGTGGTGAGACATAATTTATAGCTAACTGTACCACTTCACAAAACCTTGGGATTCTAAATAATTTTCTCAAGTCTCGGTCTTTCACAGGGTTGAAGGAAACCTTGAAGATTATCATGCCCAAAATTGCTTTGTCCAGATGAGGAGACTACGACCTAGTAAAAAATGTGACAGCAAATTTGGGTCCAAAAATCATGGTTCTTTCAGCCCTACCAAAGCCTGAAAGAGGTTCTAGAAGGATTCATATTCTTGCTAAAACTTTGGAGCAGCTCACAGAAAGTAAAAGGGAAAGTAAAATAGTATTCACAATTTTCTAACCAGTCTCCTCAGCCCTAACATGACATTTGCAAATAGCATTAGGGAAAAACATTTTCCCTTGTTTTTGATTATCTAATGTTTAAACTTTCTTTAAAGGTTATATTCTAAAAATGGTTGAGTTCATGGAGAGGCAATGACTCAGA
Source organism: Dasyprocta punctata (assembly GCA_004363535.1). Taxonomy (NCBI): domain Eukaryota; kingdom Metazoa; phylum Chordata; class Mammalia; order Rodentia; family Dasyproctidae; genus Dasyprocta; species Dasyprocta punctata. The sequence continues at coordinate 58,098 of RJWM01006302.1, read as the reverse complement.
GACAGACTGCAGGGCTATTTAAAGCCAGTCCTGTGACTTTCAGTGCTTCCACCGCTAAAGGGAGTGGTGGGCCTCAGAGGAAAGTGGTTGCAAGTAAAGTGAGACAGAGAGATAGAGAAAAGCAGAGAGAGACAGACAGACAGAGAGAGAGAGAGAGAGAGAGAGAGAGACTTTGAACATGTGGAATTACTATTTGCATTATTCATTTGTTTGCATACCCTACTTAGTGGTAAGCTCCAAGAGAGCAAGTCTGCATTACTCACTATACAATTAGTAAAAATGTGTACATAGAAAGTATTTTTTCCTATGTTTCCTCAGACCGTCAATTCTCTGAACTTCAGTGCCTACACATTCCTATGCTAGGGATTTATTCCTAAAATTCATGTTTTCAAGCAGCACTCTAGTGTTTGTCTTATGACTTGGCCTACCAAGCCATAGTGCTGATTCTTACACTGAAACAGAACAGGTGAGCAAAGCCAAGTCAGCTTTTTTGTTATTATAGCAAAATATTTGAGGCAGGCTAATTTACAAATTGCAAAGCATTGGTTAGCTCCGTTTTGGGGGCTGGAATTCTAAATGGTGTGGTGCAGGCTCTGCCAAAGACTTCTTCATGGATGGATCACCTTGTGGTAGATTGCAATGAAGGAACTTGTGTAGGAGAAAGCAACTATATCTTAATATAGGAAGTCAGAGAGAGAGGGAAGGGCCCAGGTTTTCTCCTTTTATAACAACCCTCTCCTGACAATTTACCAGGTTCCCACAAAAAAATAACTTAATCCCATATGAGGTCAATGCCCCAAACACCTACAGACTGCCTAGTACATCTCTCCTCCCAAAGGTCTGCATCATCTCCCAGTACTATTACCTTGATAACCAAGCCTCCAACACATGGACAATTAGGGGACCCATAAACCACATCCAAATGACAATGGAGATGGGAATTAAAATAAATTGTGTCTAGATGAACCATATGCAATCTGTTGCAGGGGCATAATTATAATAAATTATAATAATGAGACTGGGTAGTGTCTGGGAAACAGAGTCACAGCCAATTATACCTAGATTTTCAGACATAAACCATTTCTAAATAGGTCTCAATCAAAGAACACACTTGTCTCTTCAGAGTCGGTCAGACACTGACCCTTCACATATCAGCTGGTACTAATGACACTGTCGCCATGCCTACAAACCACATTGACTGACTGCCTGATAGTCATTTTATATATTTTTTCCTTCTCTCAATTTCAGCTCAGGACTTACAATTCATAAAAAATAAATTACCTTCCAAAATAGCATATAGTTTTCAAAACTACCTGTTCACTGCAGCAAAGCAGTAATGCCTAACTCCTGAAGGAAGCATCGTTTTTTCCTAGCTTTCCTTCTAACCTCATTGTGCTGCAATGAACAAACAGAGCAGAATTCTGCGTGTCTCCCAGTTTTACTCCCTTCTCTGAACAGCTGTCATTTGAATGTTTTTGTATAATTCCTTCATTTTTCCCCTTCATGGCTTCTCAGATTTTCTTGCTTGGAATGATTACTTTTCATTTTCATTGTTATATTTTTATAAAACTGATAGTTGAAGATGGGTGTGGTGGTGCACGCCTTTAATCCCAGCAATCAGGAGGCTGAAGCAGGAGGATCGTTGTGACTTTGAGAACAGCCTGGGCTACCAAGTCAGTTCAAGGCCTGCCTGAACTGCATAGTGAGACCCTGTCTCAGAAAAAAGGGTCAGGGATTTAGCTCAGTGGCCTAAGCACCTGCCTGGCAGGCACGAGGTTGTGGGCTTGATCCCTGGTACCAAAAAAAAAAAAAAAAAAGATAGTTAAATCTCTTCTATTTGTGCCCACACTACATTTAAGGTGATTATATCTGCGTCTATGTTATTCCCTTCATTTGGTTCATATTAGTGTGAAAAACTAAAAGTCATGAACAAAACTTAGAATTTGATGTTTAAAATTCTGGGCATTGGACCCAGTTCTTCATTCTGGACACTGAATTGGTCTGTCTGAACCTTAGCAACCTCATATGCTAAAGAGGGACAGTAACAATAACAGCACCTTTGGCTTACCCCCTCCATGAACGTAGGGGCAGCTGGGATCCTAGGCCTTGCCCTCCCCCTTCACTCCACAGACCTAGGGGCCACCCCAGGATCCTCGGTCTCTCCCCATTCCCCCTCTATGAACCTAGGAGCTGCCAGGATCCTAGGCCTCACCTTCCCCCCTCGCCCTACAGACCTAGTGACTTCCAGGATAGTTGGCCTCAACCTCCTCCTCACTCCACAGACCTAGAGGTTGGTGGGATCGCCAACTGTCCTACCTCCTTGCCCCATGAACTTAGAGGGCCAGCGAGATCACTGGTTTCCCCTCCTCTTCAGAGACAGGTGACATTGTTGGTCACCCTCCCTCCCCTCCCAAAAGACTGCAGTGGTCCATGCACACTATAGCCAGGTATATCTGGTGGTCTGGAATAGCCTGAAGCTGTAGTAGTAACAGGAATTGAGGGTTGACTTACATCAATACTTCTAGGCTACTCAGCCTAGGAAGAATATAGGACTTACCCAACAGGCCCTGCAGGAGGAACTCAGGTGACTGGCCCCTCCCCTTCATTGTGGGACCCAGCAATTGGACAAATATCAACCACACAGTAGGACCCTAAGACATGCATGACAGATAGTTGAGACTAGTGGGACTGAAAACAACAAAATACTAAACAAAGAGGTGAAAATGACAAAACATAAAAGCAAAATGCAATCTCAAATGTCCAGTCCATCAGGAACAAGTGCAGGAGACATTGAAATAGAGGATGTTAGAAGTCATACGACTGAAATTTCTGAAAACATAGCAAGTGAAATAAAGAAACAAATCCATGAGGCTACAGAGGACATCAGATGGGAAATAATCTCTCACATAAAGAAAGAAATGACAACCTTAATAAAGGAGTTGCTCAGCATAGCTAGAGAAGACATAGATTTAAAAAAGTACAGGAGCATGGGAAAATGATGGAAACCTTGAATGAACAACGTAGAAAAGAAGTAGAAGGCATGAAACAAATTCAAAGAGATATTCAGAAAATAAAAATTTCTATCAAAAGCTGGCAGAACCATTTGAATGAAGCTGAGTATAGAATTTTGGACCTTGAGGACCGGATCACAGCTAGCGACCATGAAAGGAAAGAACTTTTAAAAAATAACAAGACAGCATGAAGTGGCAATTCAACAGCTTCAAGATGGTGCAAAGACAAACAATATAAGACTAATAGGCATCAGTGAAGATGCACGATTCAACGAAAGTGATATTGGTAAACTATTAACAGAAGTAATACCAGAAAATTTCCCAAACATGGGAAAAGAATCAGATGTACAGATAATTGAAGCATGTAGAACACCAAAAGTCATAACCAAAATAAATTTACACCCAGACACATAATAATTAAGATCCCAAAAATCCAGCATAAAAACAGAATACTAAATGCTGTTAGAGAAAAGACACAACTCACCTATCAAGGAAAGCCTATTAGAATCACGGCAGACTTCTCAGCATAAACACTCAAATCAAGACAACCTTGGAGTAAAGTGTTTCAAGCCCTGAAAGAAAACAACTTTCAATTGATGATGTACCCATATTGATGTACCCTGTAAAACTTCCTTTGAAAATTAGTGGAGAAATAAGATACTTCCATGACAAAGAGCAACTGAAGAAATTCATGTCTATCAAGCCAACCCTAGAAAGAATACTGAAAGACATACTAGAGAGACACAGAAATGACTACAATTCCCAGAACAACAACAGAAAGAAACCACCATGCAGGGCAAGCAATTAAATGAGGGGGTAAAGCAGGAAACCAACAATAGGAAAAAAAACAGGACAAAGTTAAGCCAGTACACATCAGTTATATCAAAAAATGTAGATGACCTCAATTCACCAATTAAAAGACATAGGCTGACAGAATGGATCAAGAAATAGTATCCAACAATATGTTGTACACAAGAAACACATTTGATTCAAAGGGAAACCCATAGACTAAAAGTCAAAGGATAGAAAACAATATTCCATGTGACAGGAACCCAGAAAAAGCAGGGGTAGCTATTCCAATTTCAGACAGTGTAAACTTCAAACTAAAAATGATCAAAAGAGTTAAAGATGGTCACTATATACTAGTTAGGGGAAAAAATTCAAGAGGAAGAGCTAACAATCATAAATATATATACACCAAATACAGAAGCACCTAACTATATAAGACAAGTACTATTAGACATGAAAAACCAAATACACAATAACACAATTGTAACAGGGGAACTTAGTACCCCATTGTCACAGAGGGATTGATCAACTAGACAAAAAGTCAGCAAAGAAATAACAGAACTGAATCTAACCTGTGAACAAATGGACTTAGCAGATGTTTACAATGTGTTCCACCCAATAACATCAGAATACACATTTTTCTCAGCTGCACATGGGTTGTTCTCTAAAATAGACCATATATTAGCCCATAGAACATGGTTAAGTAAATGCAAAGTGATTGAAATCATCCCATGCATACGATCTGATCATAGTGCAATGAAATTGGAAATCAATGGTAAAAGAAACTCTAAAACTTACACAAACACATGGAAATTAAATAACAACCTCTTGAACAACCAATGGGATACAGATGAAATAAAAGAAGAAATTAAACAATGCCTAAAATTCAATGAAAATGCAGATACAACATATTGAAACTTGTGGAACAAAATGAAAGTGGTCCTAAGAGGGAAATATATAGCAATAAACTGTCACAATAAGAAAACAGAATGAGCACAAATAAACAACCTAATGCTATACCTCAAGCTTCTAGAAAAAGAAGAGCAAGCCAAGCCCAAAGCTCAGAGAAAGGAAGACATTGCAAAGATCAGTGCAGAAATTAATGCAATTGAGGCTAAGAAAACAATACAAAGAATTAACGAATTAAAGAACTGGTTCTTTGAGAGAATAAAAAAATTGATAAACCTCTAGCCAACCTTATCAAGAAAAAGAAAGAAAAAAGTCAAATTCATGCAATAAGGAATGAAAAGGGAGGAATTACAATAGATTCCATAGAAATTCAGAAGATCATGAATACCTACTTTGAAAATCTATACTCACATAGGGTGGAAAACAGAGGAAATGGACAAATTTCTAGAAACGTATGCATTACCAAAGCTGAATCAAGAAGACAAAACAATTTCAAATAACCCAATATGAGCTACTGAAATTGAAAACATGATAAAAAACTTACCAACAAAGGAAAACCAGGGACCTGTTGGATTCACAGCTGAATTCTACAAGAAATTTAGAGAAGATTTAATGTCACTACTCCTCAAACTCTTCAATGAAATTGAAAGGGAAGCAATCCTAGCTAACTCATTCCTGGAGGCAAGTATTTATCTGATATCAAAACCAAAGGCCCAACCAAAAAGGAGAATGATAGGCCAATCTCCCTAATGAACATAGATGCAAAGATTCACAGTAAACTACCAGCAAATAGAATGCAACAAATCATCAAGAAGATTATACGTCATGACCAAGTGGAATTCATCCCAGGAATTCAGCGATGGTTTAACATACACAAATCAGTAAGTGTAATACACGCATCAACAGAGCCAAAGACAAAAATCACATGGTCATCTCAATAGATGTAGAAAAAGCTCTTGATAAAGTCCAGCATTTGTTCATGATAAAAACCTTACAGAAACTTGGAATAGACAGTATCTACCTCATCTGATAGAAACTGTCTATGACAAAACAACAGCCAACATCATAGTAAGTGGTCAAAAACTGAAAATTTTCTCTCTAAAATCAAGAACAAGACAAGGATGTCCACTAACACCACCCCTATTCAATATAGTCTGGAAACATTAGCCAGAGCAATCAGATAAGAGAGAGAAATAAAAGGAATAAGCATAGGAAAGGAAGAAGTTAAATTATCAACATTTGCAGATAACGTGATACTCTACATAAAAGACCCTAAAACCTCCATCAAAAGGCTACTAGAGTTAATAAATAAATTCAGCAGTGTAGCTGGATACAAAGTAAACACTCAAAAATCAATAACATTCCTATACACAAACAACAAACTCACTGAGAGAGAATTGGATATAACACCTTTCATAATAGCATCTAAAAAATGAAATACTTAGGTATCAACCTAACATAGAATGTAAAAGACCTATGTGCTGAAAACTATAGTACTCTAAAAAAGGAGGTTGAAGAGGATGTTAGAAAACAGAAAGATATCCCTTGCTCTTGGTTAGGAAGAACCAACATTGTGAAAATGACTATACTCCCAAAACTGTTATACAGATTTAATGCAATTCCAAGGAAAATCCCATTAACATACCTTACAGATCTAGAGAAAACTTTCCTAAAATTCATTTGGAAAGAGAAGAGACCTAGAATATCAAAGGCAATTCTAGTCAACAAAAGCAAGGCAGGAGGCATCTCAATCCCTGACTTGAAATTATACTGCAAAACTACAGTGATAAATTCATTATGGTACTGGCAAAAAAAAAAAAAAAACAGACTTGACGATTAATGGAACAGATTAAGATTAGAAGATGCAAACACAACTACAAGGACATGCAGTCACCTTATATTTGACAAAGGGGCTAAACATGTTCACTGGAAGAAAGATAGCCCCTTTAAAAAATGGTGCTGGAAAAATTGACTTGCCACATGCCGAAGACTGAAACTAGACCCATGTCTATCACCATACACTAAACTAAAGTCAAAATGGATCAAAGATATAAATATTAAAATAGAAATACTAAATCTACTGGAAGACAAGGAAGGTAAAAATCTTGAAGACATAGGGGTTGGCAAAGAGTTCATGAACAAAACGCAAACTGCACAGGAAGTACTTCGAAGAATCAACAACTGGGTTCTCATCTTATTAAAAAGTTTTTGTACTTCAAAAGAAACCACTGACAGAGTGAAAAGAAAACCCACAGAATGGTAAAGAATTTTATCCAACTGTCCCTCAGACAAAATACTTTTATCCAGAACATATAAAGCATTGAAAAACATCAGGCCCTCCAAATTCAAAGACCCAATCCAAAAATGGGCATCTGAGATGAACACACACTTCTCAGATGAAGAAATACAAATGGCAAGAAATACATGAAGAAATGTTTAGCATCAACAATCATTCAAGAAATGCAAATTAAAATAACACTGAGATTCCAACTCACTCCAGAAAGAATGGCTGCGATCAAGAAATCAACTGATGACAAATGGTGGGGCTGTGGGGAAAAAGGAACACTTCTCCACTGTTGGTGGGAGTGTAAACTGGTGCAGCCACTGTGGAAATCAGCATGGAGATTCCTCAGAAAACTAGGATTGGAATTCCTATTCAATTCAGCTATTCTCCTTCTGCGCATTTTCCCAGAAAAATTGAACGTGTTATGTCATAGTGATATATGTGCACCCATGTTTATAGCAGCACAATTTGTAATAGCTAAATCTTGGAAACAGCCAAAATGCCCATCAACCACAGAATGAATGAAAAAGATGTGGTATTCTTATACAATGGAATATTACACAGCTCTAAAATTGATGATATTGAGGCTTTTATAGGTAAATGGAGGCAATATGAGACTATACTCATAAGTGAAATAAATCAGACTCACATTTGTAAATATCATATAGTCTACTTAGTGTAAAAAATAAATAATAATAATAAATGAAAGTGTAATAAGATTCAAAATGTAAAATAGATATTGCAATAATGAAAGGGAAAGAAAGTTCTTGAAATTAGAGAACAGCTAGGATAGGGGAAAGGAGAAATGGAAGAAAGGAAAAAAATATGTGTATGTAGGTATATGCATATAACTGTATGTATGTACAAGTGTGCAAGATAGATAACTATACTACTAATTCTCTGTTAGTTCATCAAAAAGAATAGTTTGTGCTGTCATTGTTTGACTGTCTGATTTTTTTATGCCTAGATCTTGTAACTTGAACAACTACTTCTAAGATAATAATACACAATATATTAACTGATGTTGATTTCTTACTATTTTTTGAAATTCTGTTTTATTTCTACCTTTTTTCTGTTTTGCTTTTTAAAATATAAATAAATAAATAAAATGCAATTTTTGTAAACTGCTAAAAAAAACAGTAATAGCACCTTCATAGGTCAGTTCTTTTGGTACATTTTAGGTCACAAGTCATAGAGCAAAATAACTATGCAAACTCTGAGATTCTCCATATAATCATACAATTAATATTATCTTCCCATACTTCATGGTTTATTTCACATATTCAATTTTGGTGACCAATTTTCTTCATTTATTCTTTTTCTATTTTCCAATTTTGAAACACTAATCTAACTTCCCAAAGTTCATCTCTCCATGTAGTGAATGCTTATGGGAGTTCTCCGTCAATCATTTTCATTATCCAAGACGGCAACTCTGAGTGGCTAATTTTTTATTCAACAAATATTTTTCATGCATGTGACATGTCTAAGTTATGATCTTTGACTTTAAAACTGTATTCCAACACCCTCTAAACCAGTTGCCACCAGATGGTTCTGATGATTTCCCAGTAGGTGATGGATCAAAGAGGCAGATGAACTTACAAGGCAGCTAATTTTTGAGAAGGAAGCTTTAATTTTTAAAACATTATCCATCATGTTGTGTTAGTCTGTTTCTTTATACAATTTCCACCTATTGTACTATTCTAACATACTGAAGTTTTCTCCAGAAAACATTTGTGCAGCTGCTGAGCTACTTCCTTCAAACCTTTCTTCCTCCAGAATAAGAATGAGAAGTTCATTCAGTCATTTTGTGCACCTGATGGATTTGCTCTCCTTTTCCTTCTTCCAGCCCCATCCTGTTTGATATCTCTAATCCTACACTGAGAAAGAACTCAAGATTCCAGATGTGTTTGCACTATTGGCTAACTGTACTGGGTTTATTTCTTTTCTTCCATTGAGCATTGAATTACTCTTAGTTTTCAGTTTGTAATCACATTAACATCTCATGTTCCAAGCAAAGCCCATTGTTGACTCATGCCAGTGTCACACATAAATGAAAGTGCAACTTCAGACTTTCAACCTATATTTCTCATAAAACATGCCTTCCTCTTCCTGTCTTTATAGTGATCCACATGAGCATCTGCTGGTCCATATTCAATTTTTAAAAAAATTTGACCTGGTAATCTCAACAGCCAAAACATTGTCGAATATAATTATTACTCAGCAAACTGCTGATTCCTCTGAAATTCATCCATAGGCTATGCTGAGCAATATATCCCTTTGTACCCTTACTGCTTATGAGGTTTTTGCAAATTGCAGTTAAGAACAAACTTTGTATTTTTATTTATATATTAAAAATTTACTTTGGAGCTTTTTTCCTCCTCATTTTTAAATCTTCCAAAAGCACTATGAAATATAAAGATAAATCACTGTAAAACATACACTGTCTGGCATGCAAGAACTATTCAATAGTAACTTTTTAGAGGAATTAAATCAAGGAATAGCTTTTTCAAGCCTGATTTTTAAAAACATCAAAGAAAATACACAGAAAAAATAAGTTAAACTTCCATTCAATGGTTGATGAGAGAACAAAATATTGAAAAGATAAATTAAATTCTGAATGGAAGTCAAAAACCACAAGGTATTACAACATTCAAAATGAGGCTAAGTTCTCTAACACAAAGAACGTATGAAAAGGGCTTTCCTAATGTATGATATTGGTGGGCATCATTGCATGCTTTGATAAGCAAGAAAAAACATTAGATAAAAATAAGACATTCTACACACACACACACACACACACACACACACATTAAGATTTGCTAATAACCAGTGAACACCAACTATAGGTCCAGCACTAATGTAAATTTCATTTAAATATTCCTCAAACTCATTGAGGTTGATAATAACAGTTTTATCTTCAATATATAAGAGAAAACACTATAGGTTACACAATTTTTTTCTAAGTCACAGTAAAAAATGGAAGCAAAATTTAAACAGTATATCACTGCTATCAGTGTAAACAAATGTATGTATGCATACTTGAATACGTTTCCTTCAAGGATTTTACTGGTTTTGATGAAGTGACTACATCGAACCCATATTTAATTATAAGAGGAAAATATCAGCTCGACATTCAAAATACTTTCTGCTGCAGACCAGTAAGGAAACTCCTGTGAGGGTTGCATCTAGAGCTCTCATCTAGAAATCTCAGATAAAAGAGCCTGATCTGTGTTTTCTGACTGTCTAATGTTTCCAGTTTCTTGACCTTATCTACTCTATCTACCTACCAATTCTGTAATCTGCATACTGAATAGTTTTTAGGTTGAAAACTGAATTTGACAACTTCAATTTCTTGGCTGTCAATCACCCTCAACTTCGCATCCATTCTTATTTTAGTCATCTCAAGCAATCTACTTATGATTTCCAGCCTCACTGCAATACCAAGCCAAGTACACTTCTCTCTTGCCTCTTTTATTGTCACGTTCAGGGTAGGGCATGTTGTCTATGTTGCATAAGTAATGCTGGAATTTGGAGAATGGCTCTGAGATGAGCCATGTGATGGCTGGAGTTAAAGAGTATTCAGGTTAGAAAACAAACATTGAAGAGATGAGGAACCAGAGTCAATTCCAGATGCTAACATCATGCACTTTGCTGAAGAAAAAAAGTGACAGATTGCCAAGAGGATAGTCCCAAAGCCCCACTGATACTTCATCAAGTATTTATGAAGGACCTGCAACAGACTTGGCACTTTTCTGGATACTGAATTTACAGCATATGCAAGACAGGATCAGAAGTTAACTGTCTACTGTGAAATAAAGCCTAGAAGGCCAGATGCCAAACTTTAGGTACTAACGCAGCTAACAGCTCATCTTGGTGAGACATCTCACCTCCTCAGAACTCAGTTTCTCTCCTGTATAATATGAAGCTAAAGAGAGGCTGGCAATGCAGCAACCAAGGTCCCCTTCAAGCATGGTGATTTTGAGTCTGTTTTCCTGAAACATTCAATATTTCACTTCTTTGCTTGGTGTCTTTGCTCAAGTTTTGTGGAGGGGGTGGAGAGGCTTCTTTCACATTGTCATAATAGAGTTATGCACTTCCCTCTGTAGGCCTTCAATCTTCCAACACTTATCCTATCCATTCTGTCTCCAGTGAGCCCTTATCCCAAGATGTTTGCCTATTAAATTAAGAGTTTTGCAGAAGGGGAGAGCCATTTAAAGGCTGTAAATCACCGGGCAATCTTTTAGCTGCTCTCTGCTCAGAGCCCCACTGCATCATCCTACACTCAGTCTGCCGCCACTTCCCCTCAGGCCTTGGCTCTCACTGTCACACAACTCTGGAGCATGAAACCTGCACAGACCTGCTTGCTCCCAAACCTGCTCCCGTCTCTGGGGTTAGCCTGTCTGTAGGGAGAATGGATAGCAAATTTACCTAAGTCCTTGATTAACCCTAAAAAACCCAACAGCTACTGAATTCTCTTTCTAAATCTTCCTTCTCCTTCTGCCCTGGTCCTTCACATGAACTCATACCTTTGCTCCACAACCCAGATCTAATAACTTTAATTGATTATATTCAAGTCCCAATCTTGAGATTCTAATTAATATAGCATAAAAATAACACCTTTGTAACCCTTATATCTTGTGAACCAGGTACTTTATGTATCTTCACATTTTACCCATAAGTTGGATAATATTATTTTCATATAACTGATAAAGACATGAAGGACAAGATAGATTATATAACCTGCCCAAGTTTTTTATGAGTTAGTGATAGAGCTGGGATTTTAAATATTAATTGTTTTATATCAAAGCCTAAGATATATATTCATTCAATCACTGATCCTTTTAAGTGATTGCTAGTATTGCTTTGGGGACCAAAACAGTTAAGAGCATTATGTCCCTAAAGTATAGGCTGTTCTGCAGTGATCTTCATCCTGTTGAGCACAGCAGAGACCCTGGGGAAAGGTTTTTCTTATTGTTTTAAGTTAGTGATGATATTTCTAGATTGAACTCTAATTCTCTGTCTACTCCATTCTAAATCTTGCCCTGTCCAAACCTCTGACTTTTAGGAAATTGCCATAGATTCTGCCAGGCACAGTCATGGGCCCTGGTTAATGTAACGCATAGACATTAGTTCTTGAATTGTCTTCTCTTTTGCTTTCTCTGGGAAGATTCCACATCCTTCTCCAATCTGTTTCATCCTGCTATGTATCACCTTTCTATGCCCACCTGCTTCACCAGCTTTATCAGACATAAAAGCATTCATTCACAATGGTGAAACACAGGGACAATAATGACAGATGTAATCTTCCCATATCTGTTTCATTCCTTTTAGAAATTGCTACCTCAGGCTTCCCTGGAAATTTGCTCCATATTTGACAGTCTTCCAGATAATCCTCCTTCTCTCTCAATGATCTTCCCTCAATCCTGTACATGATGACTCTCTACAGGTTCATGAGAAAGGATCACAAGTGAAAATATCATTAAATATTCATATATTTTAGGGACTCACATGTGGCAAGAAATAGGAATTTTTAATTTAAATTCCAATTCTATCAACTGCCAGCTATGAGATGGATCATATTCCATATACTACTCTATGTGGACTCAGTATATTGAGTACAACTATAGCAGTCTATGCTGGCTTTATAATGGGTCCTCCCTGTCTAGGCTGAACCATATTTCCCAGAATTCCCTTTCTGGTACGACCAGTTAATTGCACCTCAAAGGAGATCCTTGAAATTGGAACTTAGATTAGCATCTAGATAATAGTTCATGTGACTTATTAGTTATCTATCAACTCCTCTTATCGGCTCAGTGCAGCAAGCGGAGTATGCAACTGTTATACTTTCACCTGAGTCCTCTTGCACTTCTGCTACTTTTGGTTCAAGAGTGAATATTTAGCTTCATGACAAAGAATACCTACGACAACATCATCAAGACCTGAGGCAATTTTAGTCTATTCTTCTAGAGTTCCAGCTTACATTTGTGGTTTGAACCTGTCCTCAATTACATCTTTTCTTCCTGACTTCAATCTTTTTGAGTTTTGAGCTCCAGCATGCAGAGACAGTATCATTATAGAGATGCCTAACTCTTACAATTGCGTGTCCAAAAACCCATGAAAGAGATTTGCACATACACATACAATATAAGCACATACAATATAAGCAATATACTTGTGTGTCTGTGTGTATATGTGCATTTGTGTATTCAGCACTTCTGTTTCTGTTGTGGAATCTTAATTAAAAGATCATATAATTGTTTTTAAATTACAAAACTGAAGCATGCAAAAGAACAATCATTTATTTAGCTCGTACATCTGCAAGTCATCTAAAGGGACATTTCTCCATGCATATCTGGTGGTTATTGTTGGTTACACTGTTCCACTTGTATCTATTCTGGAATGAAGGGCAATAAGTAGTTGGGGAAGATTTACTCATGAAGATAATAGAAGTTCAAGGGGTCTGGCCTAACTGAGTAGGCACATTTTAAGTCACTGTTTAAATCATATTGATAAACACCCCACTGAACAGAGCAAATAATATGACCAAGCTCAAAATTCACAAAATAGGAGGGCACTCACCTTTTGTGAAAGGAGATTTTGCAAATGCATACGGCAAAGTGTGGCTATAGAGTGAATTGAGGTCACAATTATGAGAGTAGTTCAGAACCAGATCTAAAGACTTGTTTCTGAACATTCCAGTTTTGCCATAACTGGACATGAATCTGTATGAAAAAAAAAGTTGTCTCTGTATGCTCTGATTCTGCTACTAAGTACCTGTGGATGACAAGGAAAGTCAATTTATAACAATTTGTCTGGAAAATGGAGATTATAATGTTTATCTCTAAAGTAAGATCATTAGATTAGATCTTTAGATGATTCATTGACTAGGGAGAAACACAAATTACAGAATCATTAAAACTTAGAAATAAAGAGCTGATTAGGTTTTTCTCCTTTATTCAGTTGTTATAAAATAATTTTGTTTAAAATACATTTTATAATACAATTTTAAAATTATAAATAAAAATGAAAAACTGCCTCCAAAAGTCTCATGCCCAATTCCTTAGTCAATGGCTTTCTTAGTAGAAAAGATTATTACATTGTTTTCTTGTATTTTTTTCACATCTTTGTATGACTTTATATGTATGCATATATTATACACATATATGATAGTACTCTTTCATACTATAGCTTACTATTTTATTTTGCTTTGTCTTGGTCATTAATTCAGTTTAGTCTGTGTAAGTCTATTTTATTCTTTAAAAATACGATACTCTCAAGTGAGAATCTACCAGAATATATTTAACATTTTCAGTTAATGATCACTGAAATTCTTCCAGATATGCCTTAGCAAACTTAGTGTTGAATAGAAAATCTCTGTGGCTGCCTTTGTGAGGTGAGAATGTTTTCTGTGAAGCAGACACCTAAGAACTAGTTAGGCTGAAGAGTGCTCACAATTTTTAAAGTTTTAATAGGCAATTGCCATACTGACTTTCAGATAAATAGCTTCATCCAATTTAAGACTTACCAGGATGATATAGAAGCACTATTTCTCAAAATCTCTACTAAGACACACTGTCATCTCCTTTGGTTGAGATCAGAGATTCTGGAGGGGAGTAAAAATGCAGGGAAATAAGCACAGGGTAATTTTTCTGTTTTTGACTTTAATGTCAAGACAGCTTTCAATTGTGGTGCTACACTGGGCAACTAGAATCCCAGTAAAACACAATATTTCAGGCCTAAAAAATAAGGATTGATTCAGGAAAAACTACAGGAACAGAAAAGTTAGGGGAAATCCTTAAGAAGAGCCCTAAGTTCTGTGCCAAAAAATGAATCAAATCTCTCCTAACTTTTAAAATACATGTATATAGTACGTCACAAACAGCTCATTGAACTTCAGGGAAAACTGGGCTAAGATGTGAACTATTGCAATTTGAGACAAGTCAGTTTAATTTTCTATTTTAAAAATGTATCAACATTCTACAGAAAAATATGACAAAAGCCCCAAATTTTCACAATATTTGCAATATTCAAAAGACATAAAAAATTACATGTCACTAAAAAACCAGGAAAATGTCCCCCATTCTCAAGAGAAAGATAATCAAAAAAAGTCAGCCCTGAGATGACCCTGATGCTGGAATTAGTAGACAACTACTTTCAAGCGACTCTTACTACTATGCTTAAGGACATAAAATTTAATACCCTTCTTATGCAAGAAAAATATAATAATTCAGAACAGAGGAAAAGAAACTATCAAAAATGAAAATTCTTAAATGGGGAACTACAATATATTCCTTTAAAAAGTATTCACTGGATGGTATTAAAACCTTAATAAAAAGTGAATCAGAAAAAAAAATCACTGAGGATACAGTTCAGTGGTGCAGTGCCTGCTTGACTAGTGCAAGGTGCTAAATTTGATTCCCAATATCAAAGAGAGAGAGAGAGAGAGAGAGAGAGAGAGAGAGAGAGAGAGAGAAAGCATCAGAAAATATGAAACTGGAGGAACATAAATCACCAATTTGAGACCTAGATATTATAATAAAAAAGAATTTCAGAGACTTTTGAAACAATATCAAAAGAGCTAGCTTATATGTACTTGTAATTCCAGAAATAGGAAGAGAAAGGATGACACAAAAGGAAATATTTGAGGAAATAATGACCACAAATTTTCCCAACTTGGTGAAAAACATACTCTTTGTACCAAAACTCACAGAGAGATTCTAAGAAAATTATCAACAAGTTTCCTTCTAAACATAAATAAAAATCAAATAAAATATCTAAAAAGAATAATCTATCATAGTCATGAAGGGTTTATCTCAGAAATACAGGACTACTTTTATAATTTCTGAATTGTTCACCTTAAAATGCTTAATGTGTGCACATTTACCTTAATAATAAACAACAGTGTATGTAATTTACCTTGTTATAAATATAAAGTAAAAACCATAGTAATTTCAGTATATGTAGAAAATACAAACTCTATCACTAAATTATGACAAAACTCAGAAAAATTGAAGAATGCAAAGAAACTTATTCAAACTAATAATGGGAATCCCTAAAACTTACGGGTATCATCTTGCTTAATGATATCATGCTGTATGTTTCCCCTTCAAGAATAAGAACAAGGCAAAGATTTCTAGTCTAATTGCTTCCACTCAACATTGTAGTGAAACTCCTAACCATTTGCAATACAACAAATGTAAATGACACAAAAATAAGAAAGAAAGAAGTAAAACTGGATGAAAATTGGAAAGAAAGAGGGACAGAGAGAGAGAGAGAGAGAGAGAGAGAGAGAGGAAAAGAGGAAAAGGTAAGCAAAGGAAAAGGAAATAGAGATGGGGGAGGAGAGAAAAAGAAAAAGAAAAAAAGAAAAGAAAGCATGTCTAAATGAAAACCTTTACAGGGAAGTTAACAGCAGCTTTATTCATGATTTTCAAAATTTGGAAGCACTCAGGATGTGCTTCAGTAGGTAGATGAACAAATAAACTGTGATATATCCAGACAATGGGATATTATTCAATGCTAAGGTGAAATGAATTATTCAACCAATAGAAAGCATAGAGAAACCTTAGATGCATGTTATTAAGCAAAAGAAAGTAATCAGAGAATCCTGAGTACTGGTTTATTCCAACTGATATTCTGGAAAAGGCAAAATTTTGGAGTCAGTAGAAAAATCAGTAGTTGCCAGGAATTAAGAGAAGGGAGAGTGAACAGGCAGAGGTTAGAGGATATTTAGGGCACTGAGAATGCTCTATATAGTATTATAAGGTGAATTAAATAGTGTTAAATGTCATACATTTGTTTTAATGCACAGAATGTACCATACCAAGTGTGAACACTAATGTAAACTACAGACACTAGGTCGAACGGATTTGTCAGTGTATGCTCATCAGTTGTCACAAGTGTTTACCATTCTGGTGGTACATGTTGATAACAGAAGAAGCTGTGCATTTGTAAGGTCAAAGTGTGCAGCATAAATTTCTGTACCTTTTGCCCAGTTTTGTCATGAACTACCCTAAAAAAAGGACATACTTTAAAAAGGAGTTTATATGTCAAAATTCACAGACCTGTACATTTATGAGTTTTACAGTTACTATACCCATGCTATAGTTCATTTAGAAGTCAATTGTACTGCTTTGTAAACAATTCTTTTAAAAGTTATAAAATGAAATTCAAAGTACTTTACTTTGCAATATTATCATCATATAAATTGCTTACCAATACCATATATGTGCTAGATGTCTATCTGGTAAATACATAATATTGTTTAGAAAAAACATGAAAGAGTTAATTTATCAAGACCCTCTGATACTGGCAATGGAACTGACAGATAAGTCAATATAATAGAGTCCAGAAGTATAACCCGCTTATAGGACCAAGTTTTTGTGTTTAAACAAAAGCATCAGAACAAACGAAATTTATTAGATATAGATCAGAAACCTAAACATAAAAGCTAATACCATAAAACTTTTATAAATAAATAAGAGATTATCTCCAGGATTGAGCATTGTCTTAGTTACTTTTCACTTGTTGCTGAGACAAAATAACTGATGCCCAAAATTAGGGAAGGAAAGTTTTATTTCTTACACTTCTCAGGAGTTTCAGTCCATACTCAGTTGGCTCCAAGGCAGCATGGCATGGCGGGACAGCCATTCATGGTGGCCACCAAATAGCAAGGTGCGTGAACCCAGCAAAATAGAGAGCAAGAGACGGAGACACGCCTTCCTTACCCTGCATGTCGGCTCGACCCCGGGCAGGTGCAGCACTCACATTGCCAATCCCGTTGCTAGACAACAAACCAATCACAAATGCCAGACTCAGCCCCATTCGAATTACATTAGACCTTGGGGGACACAGGACAAACCAATACAAGCATAAACACAGATTTTCTAAATAAGTTGTTAAAACATAACATTAAAAACAAACATGATAAGGCCTCCTCAAAAAAGATATCTCATCAAAAGGCATCATTAAGAAAATAGGACAGGTCATGGACTATAACAAAATATTAATAAATATTCAATAAAATATTTACATCCAGAGTATATAAATAATAACAATAACTCCATAATAAAATGCAAAAAGCTAAAAAAACACAATATTTGCATATTCTTTACAAAAGAAATATTCAAATTTCTTTCTATGTTTTATATACCCAATAAACAAATTACAAAAAGTTCCATATCATGGAAATTTAAACTAAATTCATATAAGTATAGACCTAAAAAAATAGCTAAAATTTAATATACTGGTTACAACTGATGTTTGCATGGGCATGGGATAATTGTCTTACATTCTTGGCAACAGTATAAAATGATAGGTGCAGACTCCAGGAAGAGAATGAACTGTGCCCCCTGAGAACCCACCATGTTGGGTCAGGGAGGTTCCAACCAGAACACAGCTAGCCTGCCTTCCTGGTGAGTGGTGTGTGACCAGCACGGACTCTAGGGAGAGAAAGATCTGTACCTTCTGTACATCTATCAGTGCATGGGCTAAGAATCAAGGACATCACCCCCACCCCCACCCCACCCCCATAAACAACCTGCTGGTTTGGAGGACTGGCTAAGTTGATAGCAACTAAGGTACATAAAGCAACTAAAAGCTTGTATTGTTTGGTTGATTTTGCAGGCCTGGGGCTGGCAGTCTGAGCATCTCTTGGGAAGATGACAGTATGCAATGTAGCAAATATGGAGGATTCCCCTCTGTCTTATGTTTGAGGCCCAATATTGTTCTCATTGTTTTGCTTTATTCTGATTAATTTTTTGGCTTTATTTCATATTCTGTTTTGATTGGTTTTATTCTGTTTTGTTTTTGGTTTGATTTTACTATATCTGATGGAATGGTCAACTATTGTGAAGATAACAAGATATACTATAGTAGCTTTGTTTTCCTAGCATCTTGCTTTGAAGTTCTATACCAGTTCTACTGCTTTGGTTTGATTGACTTTGTTCTACTATGTTTTGTTGGATTTCATTATTTTTAAAATAAAAATTTTAAAAAGAGTATAAAATGATACAACTACTGTGGAAAAATGTTCTGATGGCTAATGATAAAGGTAATTACATACTTACTTGATGATTCGCCATATGCAATCTTAAGAGAAATTGACATACACATCCACACAAAGACTTATACCTGAATAATCATTGAGGCATCTCTCTGAATTGTTAAAAACTGAAAGTGAAGCAAACATCCATAAGACAGTAAATGGGTAAACAAAGTGGTGTACATCCTTACCGTGAAATTTTGTGCAGTAATTAATACAGGTAAACTAAAAATAACTCGTAGTCCTGACTTCACGAAGGAAACTTCGCTCATTCAAGTGCAGATTCTGTGATTTTATATGATGTTCTAGAGTAGACATATCTAATATTCAGTGGAAAACAGTCATGATAATGGAAGCATCTGATGAGATGGTGAGTGCAGTGACTGAATGGAAATGAGTAAGAAGAAACATCCACAACTAAGGGGGATGCACTGTATCTTGTGGAAGATTCAGTTTACATAAGTCAACCCATTGGTCAAAATTCAGTGCATACCTTATGAATCACACAACTCACAATATACAGATTTTTCAATAAGTGGTAAATGTGCAAATGAGTATCAGGTCCTACTGATGAGTTGAATGCTGAAAATTTTTAGAGCATTGTTATAGTACTTCCTTTTAGTTTCCTTGGAGAATAATAATAATAATAAATAGAATAGAATGGGTTAAACGAAGGATAGACATGTTGAAAAACAAATATATTAAGATATTAACAGTTCTTTGGAAAATAGGCTATCAGTTCCTTGGATGGCTAAACATAGAGTTTATCATATAATCCACCAATTCCATTATTAGTTATACACCCAAGAGAAATGAAAACACATGTCCCCAAAAATGGCATGCAAATATTCATAGCAGCATTGTTTATAATAGCCACAAAGTAGAAACAGCTTGATCTATCAATTGATAAATGAATAAATATAATGCATTATATCTATCCAATGAAATAATATTCAGCCTTAAAATGATGAAGTTTTGATATATACTATAACAAGAATGAACCTTAAAGACATTATGCTAAGTGAAAGAAGATCTAGTCACAAGGTGCGACTTCTTAAAAGATTCCATTTTATGAAATGTCCAGAATAAATATAACATAGATTACTTGCCCTCTAAGGTAGAAAGAACACAGGGAAGAGGGGAGGAACTGATAAAGTGTATGATGTTTTCCAAGGGGAAGTGATGAATGTATTGTAATATCAATTGCTGTGATGGTTTCACAGCTCTCTGAATATACTCAAAAATGAATTGTATACTCGTAATAGGTGAATTACAGTATATCTCAATAAAGCTGCTAGTAAAACGTTGTCAGTGATATTATCTAAGTGGTAGGTTTGCAGGTGTTTGCTGTAAAATTACTTCAATTTTGCTGTCTACAGGAAAATTTAAAACAATCATAAGATCTTGATTCTAATAATCATTAGCTTAGAGATAAACAGTTACCTGTACAATACTGAGTCTTTCAAGTCAGCAACAGCTTGTGTGCCATTTAAATACCTCTTAAGGCTACTTCTGATTAGTGTGTGCCTAAACCCAGTGTTCCATCATTGCCCAGCTCTGGATGCTGCAAAATTTCTACATTAGTGAGACATAGCTCCCTCTCACTGCCTCACTAAAACCTGTTTTTAACTTCTTGAAACTTCAAATTTCATCCCATCCTACATGAAGAGAACAGTCAGAGGTCTGTGAGTCCCTGGTTTTTCAGGTTTCCAGTCACTCTTTCATCTGTTTTTCAATTTGCATGATTATGAGACCCTTCACTATCAGGGTTATTTGTTTTTTGAAAATTTTCATTTCCTCCTAAATGCCCAACTATAACAAGAATGGAAAAGTGCGACCCAGGTAAGGTCTGACCAACACAGAAAAGAGAGGCATTATATCTCCTCTTTCATTCAAGACATTGTACTTCTATTAACACAAACTAAAATTACAATCATCTTTTCCAGGCAAACTTGGCTCCCAGTTATTGAACTTAGAGCCCCTCAGCCTAGTTCTATGTATTACTAAGTACATAAAATTTAAATACCTCTTAAGGCTACTTCTGATTAGTGTGTGCCTAAACCCAGTGTTCCATCATTGCCTTCCACCTATGCCTGAAATTTTCTTTTTGAAAATTCAAGGACTTTCCTAAATATTTTCAGAGTGCTAAGTGTCTGGATGTCTGGTTTAGTGGCCACCTACCTTGGAGAAAGCTGCTTTTCTGTATTTGCGTCATTTCTGTGATGAATAAAGCATGGAGAATCACTCTCAGCTGGTGGTGATATTCATAGACTTCCCAGATTGGAAGAGACCTTAAAAGACCGTCTCCTCCCTCCTCCTATCACCAACCATGATGATAACTACATGCATCCTCTTCAGAGAGAGGGCAGCAGCTGTCACCAATCTACCCAGATCTCCAGGCTGTCCCTCCGTGACCCAAGCTCAGGTTAGCACATTCCTGTTGATTAAGAGTTTTGAGAGCCTTGGATGAATGCGGCACTGAAATTAGCAGGAAGTAGTGGAAATAATTTGCCTGCATTCAGCGTCTTCTTGCTGAAGCATCTGCCAAATGAGGGGAATTGCAGGCAGGCAGAGATGCTGTGCGTGCCATGGGTGATGAGAGTCTTGGAGCTCCCTGCACCACGGGCTGATAATTACTTACTCTCAGTAATCCACTTGGAGAAGATGCTATGAATAGAATGCCACTTCACCACGTGCTGCCCATAACCCACGAGGGAATGAATTTCCAGGGAAAGTAGGTCAGTGTGGTTCCTGGATAGAGGACCATGTTCCCCCTTGTCTAGGCCAATCCCAAGACCACAGGTCTCTCACTGATGGGAGACTGGTGTTCACAATGATTTATCTTGCTCTCTTGCTGCTAGTTTGGTATTCATGCCACTTACTTAGTATTTGTAACATACAAATAGTACCATACAACTGAAGGCAAGGTGTGAATCTTGGATTGCAAAATTGGCCCTTGAGTTATGAGAGTCAGAAAGTATTAACTACTCCGTAATGCATATTATTTACTGTTGTAGTTTTAGCATATGTCCAGAAAATGTTTGAGAGCCCTCCCTCTGGGAGATGGAGCTTCATTTCTTCCCCTTCAACTATAGGCAGGGTTCACTAATTTTCTTCTAACAATTAGGGAGTGGCAAAAGAAAAGTAGTAACTTTGTAATGGAGAAACCTGGCAGACACTGCCATAACCAAGCAATTAAAGTTAATAGCAATGGTAATATTGATATCCTGTACCCAGAACTAGTTTCTTGTATTGCAATTTGTGTAGCCACTTGGCTTCATGATCAGTAAAGCCCCAGGCTTCCTTTAATCCTCAGTTTCTGGTGTGTTGCAATTCTTAATAATTTTACCTTAGAATTTTTGGTTTGTGCATGAAGCAAAATTTTAAAACATGGAATGAGTCTTTGAGCGGAGGAGACAGATGCAATATTTATGCCTCCATTCCTTAGCATCTGATTGATATGCAGGATTCAGACAGCAGGATGCCCCACGAGCACAGGATTCTGATGGATCCACAGTGAGTAGAAGTTCAGCAAGAACCAAAGCAAGTACATGGTCAGTGTTAATACATCTACTTATGCCTAGGAATAGGTAATCAGCAATACTCACTGCACTGAAAAGTTGTGTTTCCCTGTGAATCTGCTTTAAACATAGAAGCAAGGCAAAGCTGTTCACCGTATCCAATCATTTCTTAAATTCCCTGTTCCAACTAACTGCTTATGATAAAATTAACAGAAGGAAAATTAAATATAAAGAAGCCAATTTTTCCTTTTTCTAAGCCTTTCTTATTTGTCTACCAAAGGGTAGACAATGTTGGTATAATATGTGTACAACAAGTGAAATAGAGAAGCTGGCTTAGTTTTGTGCAGTAGTATCTCTTCTGGGTTGGCAACTAAAAGACACACAAAGAATACACTTCAAAATACAAATGGGTACTTGGGGGTGCTTCTTCATGATTTAAATGCTGGTATTTGTACTCAAATTGTCACTGTACAATATTAAGATACATGATAAAATTCATAACTTAAAGTGTTATTTTTCATTTAGAATAACATTAAAAATTTTTCCTTGTTTTGAAAATGGGCATTCATATTTTTATTTCACCCTGGTCTCCACAAATTATACAACCAATCTTGCACATACCTCTAATATGTAATCAACTCTTTGACAATCATAAGTAAGTGTCATAATCTAAACTAAGTGTCAGACAAACCCCAACTGAGGGACAACACTAAAAATACTTTAAAAGTACTCTTCAAATTGTCAAGGTCATGGAAGGCAAGGAAAGACCAAGCGATTCTCATAGATTGGAGGAGATTAGAGAGACAAGATGACCTAATATAACAGGGTACCCTGGATAACATTGTATAACAGAAAAAGGACACTAGTGAAAAATCTAGCAAAATTCTAATATTTTGGTTTAATAGAATTATGCTCATTAATCCCTGAGTTTTAATAAACATGGGCATGTAAGTTGGTTACATTAGAGAAAATTCAGTGTAGGTACACAGAAACTATATGTGCTATCTTGTAACTCTTCCATAAATGAAAAATTATTTCAAAAGAGTAAGTGCTTTTTGTAAAGCATGTAATACATATCTACAATGTGCAGAACACAACAACACATGCATGAATCCATACATGTACTTTCTCTTGATCCTCCTCATGGTGTTACACTGTGTATATATGAGCTCCATTTTACATTAAGGCAGAAAACAGACTCAGGTGAAACGGACCACCTGAAATCATGAGCAACTATAGTATATCCAGGTTTAGTACCAAATTCAGTTGATCATTTATTCCTAATTCTTGACTAAATAAAATCCAAAGACATGGTCCTTATAAAACAAGGTTTCATTTATCTTATGTCATGGTCATAATTATTTTCCACTGTGTTGCCTCACACATGTAACATCTCACTGAATTTAGCTTCTCCCTGATCACTAGGCACAGTCTGTGTTTCATGTGCTTTGAGTCCTGATTCAAGTTACTCTCTCTGCTTACCTTTCGCTTCTTCACCTAAAATATCCACAACACTAACTTTCACTCAGTCTTTGTTACCCAGCTCTAGGGCACCTTTTCCTTTAAATCTTCCTTGATCTTCCTTCAGCAAGTGGTCCTCTTCCCTAAATTTCATAACTTTGTATAAAATTCTATGTGAACAGTGATAGCAAAAGCAAGTAGCACATACTATTATTAATCACTTTCCAGTGGCCGAGTACTGTCCTAAGTTTTGTGCACTTATTATCTCTCTGAGTCCTCGTGATAGTCCTCCAACATAGATACAATTGTTACATCTATTTTAATTATTAAAAATAGAGGCAAGACTTTTTTAAGTAAACTACCCAATCACAGAGCTATGGTTAAACCAAAAGGTTATATATCTTCAAAGTAGAATTCTTTTTATTTATAAAATATTCAATTGTCAAACAAAAATTATATATTCAAGGTGATGATTCAATATACATATACATCATGTAAGGATTATCGCCACTAAGTTAATTGCCACGTCCATTACTACTCATAGTTATCATTTTTGCTTAATGCATGTTTGTGGTGAACCTTCTTTTTTGTCAAATTTCAAGTAAATAGTAGAATGTTATTAACTATAGTCAGCCTGCAATACGTTAGATCCCCAGAAATTATTGATCTTGTAACTGAAAATTTGTACCCTTTGATTGACATTTCTTCCAATTTTTCCACCCTCTAGATCCTGGAAAATACCATTTTTCTTTCTGCTTCTGTGAGCCTTTAATTTCTTTAAAAGCCCAACACAGATATCCAATATTTGCATTTGGGCAGGAGGCACATGAGGAAAAATGTAAACTCAGAGAGGTGAAAATGGCTTATGCAAGATTATAAAACCAATCTATAGAGAACCTGCATTGGAACCCACCATCCCAACATAGTGCTCTCTCCAACATGCCAGGCTGCAGTTACATACATTTTTGTCTTATAAATATCCCTCAGCCCATTAAGAACACTGGTAGACCATCAAGGAAACCAAGGATGTTGACTTTCCACTATTGTTGGGAAAGTTTATATTTTGTGTTGGAAGACTTATGACCTACGGCAAGGGTCTTCAATTTGTAGTTCTCATACTGACACAACTATTACTTGAAGACTTGATTGAAATGTGAAATATTTGGTTCTATCCCAGACTAACTAAATCAGTGACTCTGCTTAATAAACCTTCCAAGTAATTACAGTATTTGCTGAAGTTTGAGAGCTACTGTACTGGGGCAGGTGCTAAGGCACAGATAGAGATGTATTTAACCAAGGGCAACATTTCTGTGAGCAGTCTGGGCTGCTCTAACTACATTGTTTGTTTGGTTAGGCAGCTGGTTTTCCTTTTTGTTGTCCATTAGCATCTGAATCAGAAGGAACAGGTGAGAGTAGCAGGTCCTGATGGAGCGGGTTCAGCATCTTGGCTTTGGCAGCTTCTGATCTATTCTTCTCCCTCATCTTGGGTCAGACTTGCCATATGGGTTCTCAGTGTAAAAGGTTAATGCAGCGATTACTTTTATGGGAACCAGAAATTTAGTGCATGCTTTAGACTCTTTTTTAATGCAGCTGCGCCTTGATTGTCTTATCCTGACGTGGAGGATTGAATCACATTTTCACAGGACTGTATCTAGACTCTGTATTTGCAGTGTTTACCTCTGTTGCTAGAGTACACTTCCCTGCTCGACTGATGTTGACCTTGTCATATGACTTTCTTTGACCAGTGAAGATTAGTAAATGTGACATGAGGCTTCATACTTGCTGGTATATCATTTCTGTCTTAGTTGGTTTAGGCTGATATAATAAAAATGCCCCAGACAAAGTAGCTTAAATAATGTGGATATGTTTTTCACAGTTTTGGAGGCTGGAAAGTTCAAAAATCAAAATGCTGAAAGATCTGGTGTTGGGAAAGACTCTCTTCTTGGTTTGCAGAAGCCTATCCTCATGTGGTCCAGGTGGGGAGCAAGCTTGCTAGTGTCTCTTATGGACACAAATAGCATTATGAGGGTTCTACCCTCATATACCTTGCACACACATATAGGATTATATATATAAATATTTATATATACGCACACAACATACACACAGTAACACCTTGGTTCATGAATGCTTCCACTTGCAAAAAATTCAGTTCATAAACCAAAGTTTTAGGCAAAATTTTGCTTCTGTTTGCAAACTCCCCATTGGGTGCCATAAACCACCATGGCCATTTTCCTCATGCAAACACACACGCAACCGTCTTCTCCAAAATCGTAAGACAAATTAAGTTTGTAAGCCGAAGTACCACTGTATATATGTATATTTTCCATAAAATCCTAGATCCTCCGTTAGAAAAATAAGTCCTAGAGAGCCAAAGAAATGTACATGGCATCTGTATCATACCTAAATCAAACCCTTACCCTACAGTTAATCCCAGATGCTCAGATGATCCCATCTGAACCCAAACCAACTCAATGCTCCATGTATGTCAGAAAGCCAGTTACTGTGGTAAACCATTGAGATTTTGATGTGCACTACCTGTAGTAACTGACTAATATACTGAGATTGTCTCAGAATTCACTGTGACCAATACGGACATTCCTCATTTAACAGTGAAAACTGTTCCTGCAACTAGGTCATTAAACGAATTTGTCACTAGATAAAGAATTGAATATTGTATGTACATTACAATATTCAGAACAAATAAATGGTCAAGGGAAACTCTACCTTGGTGATTTTGTTTATATTAGCATAACCCTTGCATATAGTACTGTAATATTTAATAAAACAAAACTACAGTACTATACTACACAGTACAATCAACAAAACTTACGGTACTCTATAAACAAGGCATACTATACGAAAAAGACACTGAGGCTCTATAAATAAGATGTACAGAACTGTACCAAAAAAGGGTCATAAGTTTTATTATAGACAGCTAAATTAGGTAGAAATATTGTAGGCAGTCAAATAGGGTTAAAACTTGCTTTCCTTTTTGTTGTCCATTAGTATCTGAATCAGAAGGAACAGGTGAGAGTAGCAGTTCCAGCTAGAACAGTGCAAAAGATGAGAACACATTACAACTGTGGCTGGAGGTGCATCTGTGGAAGGCCAGGCCTCGAGATAACAATGAAATAATGGGCCTCATGCCTCTCTGAGAGAAAAGCAATAAATTAGAGATTATATTATAATTGATATTATCTGGTCCAATAAAGTCTAGATAGACATCAGTCACCCAGGTGGGTGACCAGCACCTCTTGATTCATCTCTTCCTAAAACCATCTTTGTTGTTCTTATCTACACTTGCTGCATGACCTGCTTCACCACTGGATCAGTATTACCTAAGTGGCTATCTATACTTGTAATCTTATTGTTTAATCATAGTTTTGACCTACGATGTACCCATCTCATGATTTTGTACCCGCCTCATGATTTCGCTCTATAAAACTTCCTTTGAGAATTGGGCTCTTTGGCAATCCACTTTCAGATCCCCTCCTGTCTCTCAAAAATTATCTCTGTCAATAAATTTTTTCCTACACTTAACCTCCATGGTTTCTTTAATTCATTCTTTCTTTGATTTTGGAGAACATGAACTTGGCATATCTGATATCCAGCAGGTTGGGAGTTGCAATGTTTCCTGTACATCAGTCTGAGCAGTAGGTTGTAAGACACTGAATAGTCATTAACAGGTAAATTGTTACACAAGAAATCTCTGTACTCACTACTCACAAAAGAAGACAAATATTAGCTGTCCCAAATCCTTCTATAAAGATGTCTTAGAATATGACCATAGTGGTAACCAGAGAGACTTTCGTTAAGGATGTGGAAGATTAGGAGAAATCGTTATACCCACAAGTAAAACTAACAGAAAATATCATAAATATATTAAAAACATTAGAGAACTATAGACACAAAATAGTCCAAAAGAATGAAATTCCAGAAAAAGTTAAGTCCCTCCTATATGGGCAATGAATAGTAGGGGGTTTTTTTTGTTTGTTTGTTTTGTTTTTGTTTTTTTTTTTGTCAGTACCGGGGATCAAACTCACAACCTTGCACCTACCAGGCGGGTTGCTGAAGACACTGAGCCAACCTCCTGGCCCTAGTTTTTTAGAGGCAGGGTTGCACTATGTAGTTTGGCCCAGCCTTGGTCACAATAGTGGCTTCTTTTTGGTAACTTCTACCATGCTATTTATGATTGGTTAGAGATTTATATCTTCATTAGGCAGAGGGTCTCACGTGGGGTAAGTTGTGAGAACCCTTTTTAGTGTCACTTGACTTGTGTCTTAGTTTCTTTCTCTTTACCAACACACAATGCCCAATACCCAGGACTTGAAGGAGGAAAAGTTTATTCTGGCCATAATTTGTAGAGGTTTCAGTCCACAGTTAAATGGCTCCAAGACAGGGCAGCAAGGCAGGGGAGAAGCAGCTCATGGCATGGCTACAAGAAGCAGAGAGAAAGAGAGTTGAAGGGAGAAGTAGAGAAGACATAATTCTTATAAGCCACTGATGATTATCTTGCTTCCATGATTCAATATCCCCCCCAAACGCCACATATGAGCACATAAGGCTTCCGGGGGAGGTCTCGATATAAACCGTAATAACCTGGCAAGATGTATTAGAACTTGTGGGACTC
Organism: Dasyprocta punctata; assembly: GCA_004363535.1. NCBI lineage: Eukaryota > Metazoa > Chordata > Mammalia > Rodentia > Dasyproctidae > Dasyprocta > Dasyprocta punctata. The sequence continues at coordinate 29,447 of RJWM01006302.1, read as the reverse complement.
TCAACCTCAACAGCACTGTGCTGTTTTCCCCTCCACTGAGTCTCTCCTGCAGGACTTTTACTGAGTATGTGGTCAAAAAGTCCTGTTAAAGGGAAAGGCCAGTAAAGCAGCCAGGGCAAATCTTGACCTTAGACATTTGAAACAAGTGGTAAATAAAAAGTGAATAAAGCTGCAACCTACAGATGACCTAACTCAATTCATGATTATATTTAATTGAAGTTGTCATCTCTTTTCTCTAGTGCTCTGACTTTGTAAAAGACTTGCCCCTCTGGGGTAAAATAATATTTTCTCTAGTCTCTAAAGTTGCTTAAATCAATATCTAGCCTATAATAAAATTTCAAGCTATGCAAATGAACAGGAAGTTATTACCAACAAGCAAATGAGAAAAACAGTAAAAAAAAAAAAAAAATAGACCCACACATGACTTTATCTTGGAATTATGAGATAATCACCTTTTAAAACTATTGTAAATATGAAAAGACTTTAGAAGAATAAAAATAGGTTAAAAAGATACAGAAATTTAATGGAAAATACCATCTCTAAGAGACGTTCCAATATATACTCTTCAAATGCAATGTACAATAGACAAAATTAAGGATGAATTGGATAGGCTTAACAGCAGACCTGACATAGCTGAATAAAGGAATAATGAATTCAAAAGGCAAATCAATAGAAATTACCCAACCTTAAGCACCCAAAGAAAACATAATGGAAAAGACACAAGTGGAGCAATAACCAACGACAAACCGGAGTCCAAGAAGGCGGCAAGAGACCAGGGGAAATATTAGGAGATATAATAGCTAAGTGTCGGGCGCCTGTCCCGGCCGGCAGGAAGACACACGACACACTAGCGGCGAGGTGAGACAGCTTTAATCGCCCCTGGTGGGTTACGCTCCAAGAAGCCTCCCACGCGTCCGCTATGAGCGGCTCCTATGTGCTTCTCGCCCTTTTCGTTCTTCCTTCTTCTACTACCCGCTCGCAGGCGGGAGCCCACTTAAATACCAACCCACCACCCAATCACATTATAGCAGGGTATACATTCTCATTGGCAGGCGTCATTCATGGCTAAGCATACA
>RJWM01006302.1:0-28271 GCA_004363535.1 Dasyprocta punctata | reverse complement strand
TGGAAACAGGATGTAGACGCCATCTTGGCTCGCTCGAAGGGCGGGGTAATCTAGCTCAGGCTGTTGCTCCTACACACAGGCCTCCCTTCCTGGCTGCTAGGCATAGCAAACTTGCGGCTCCCTACAGCTAAGGATTTTCCAAAATTGAAGATACAAACCAAACCACAGACTTGAGACCATCTTTGAAACTTAACCAGATTGAAGCCAATCCTGGCCAGTCCCCAGGGGCCTGAGATCATCACTGAATACTCTTAATTTCTTCTTGGTGAAGAATCCATTTCCTCATATTCCTCATAAGCCTAGGGCTTGACAGTCTGACTCTAATGGTTCTCAAGTTGTCTTCAGACAGCCTTGCTATGCTGAAGACTCTAGCTCAGGCTAATCTGAGTCAATATAAAGCCACCAAGAGAAGTGGTGATTGGCCACTTTTTGCACAAAAAAATGTTATTTATATGTGAGGCTGACCCCAAGACAATCCTTTCAGCAATAGACAAATGGTACTTGATTATCCCGAGGCTAAGTTTATCCCCAGTAGGTGTCATTTAGCTAAGCAGACCACCACTTAAAAAAATTAAAGAAACTAGTTAATGCAAAAGAAAAGTATGGAACTTTAGGTCCAAAGTTGAAAAAAACATAATGGTAAGGAAACCGCAGGAGTCTCAGAGAGAAGGTTAAGGAGCCATCCCAGATAACTCATTCATTCAGTCTGTGCCAGGTGCAGAGTACTCAATTACATTTGGAAACTTCCACAAATCTTTCTAGAATCTCTCTTATTTTTGCCACCACAAAACTGTGTCCCTAGCACAAGAAATCATCCTGATTGGTTCCATGAGCAATTTCTGCCTAGAACCTAATTTGGCCACACATGGTCCACTTGCAAGGATCCTATTGCCTGAGATTCTGCTGCAGTTTGGATCTTGAAAGTCTGTAAAGAGCCTCTGTGTTCATGGCTCAGTACCTACGGTCATGCTCTTAAGAGGTAGTGGACTTTGGGGGGTAGGCCTGTGGGAGAGACTTAAACCACAGACATAAATATTCAGAGAGGATCATGGGCCTCTGGCCCCTCCCTCTTCCTCTATTTTGTTCCCTGGGAATAGGTGAGTAATTGTGTTCTACCTCCTACTCCTGCTGTGATGTGCTGCCTCACCGCAGGCCCAAAGCAATGGAAACAACCAACCGTGAACTGGAACCTCCATAACTGTGAATCCAAATGAATATTTTCTCTTCATAATTTGGTTATCTGAAGTATTTTGTTATATCACAGGATGCTGACTGGTCCTGTTCCAATGAGGAAATGTAGCCTTAACTACCCTTTACCTCTAACCTTGCCCAGGTCCTAATGATTTGGCCTCTCTCTCCCCTTTCTAACCCTCCTGTATCACACACACCAGCCAGCTAAGCCTATTTTTAGTTAAGTTTATCAGGGGTTAGCTCAAATCAACAAATATGAACTGAGCACCAATATTGTGCAAACCACTATTCTACTTAAAATAAACTGATGCAGCAAATAAATTCCTTTTGTATGAAAACTCAAAGAAAGAGGAAGCCCAGAAGGCTTTGTTATAAAGAATTCTGAGGCCTTTTCTAAGCATTATGGTAAGGAATGCAGTGATTGATTATCAGTGCCTGCCTGAAGCAAAGTATGAGGGAGAGGCAGGCACCAACTTGCATTACTTACTATCGCAACTACAGGAGATATAAATACGTATTAAGGAAACTCTTCTCCCAAAGTGTCTCTCAATCTAATGGGAAAGACAAACAAATGCATAAATAGCTAAACCACAAGACACATAAGCCAACAGTAAAATATTAAAAAGGTTCTATGATAACATTTTAGAAAAAATTATATTTTGACAGTGAAGACTGAAAAAAGTCTTACAGAGATGGTAAATTTTCAGCTGGGCATTAAATCGAATCATCCCTGAGTTCTGATGAAAGTTACAGCAGCAAGTGGTTCTTGGCCATTTAACTTTGTATCACAATGTTTTTTTTCCTTTTGTAAGACTGACATTTCAGATTTTATTTTTTGTTTTATGCCATGGCATTCTTGGAGTGTAAGATGCTAATGTTACATGTGCTCTTCATTCCTTCCCTAATTATAGAATAATGCATTGTGGTCCTCTGTCCCAGGCTGTGTATGTCCCCTCGTTCCTTCATTCTTTTGTTTGTCAAGGTCTGGAATACATGTCCGAGCTGCATGGACAGAAAAAGATTGCCACTGGTTTACATTTGCACTCATCATCAAACCACCAAATGAGAATTGCTTTCTCTGAAACAGAAGACTTTTATTTTCCAAAACCACATAAAGACTTTTGAAATAAAGTGATATAAATTTAATTTTTTTGTTCACCAGACACTGTCTGGTGAGATACATGCAGGTGTGGGAATCAAAAGATAGTGAACTCCCGCTTATGCACTCCTCATGGAGTATGAGATGAGTGAAGAAAGGAGAGGGGATCCATTTTCAGATTCTACCTCTGTTCTGAGACCTACACAATAGTCACATTTCTTCTGAGTCGTCATATTATTGTGCGTCAGTTGGAAGGTTGGAAAAGACATTCTTTATGCTACTCTGACATCAATTTGTGTGATGTTTAGAAAAACACCAAATCTATTGGATAGCGAGGTGTGGGTAAAAGGTAAGAAACAGACATTGGGAGTCTGCCTCAAGCCACTTTCCGTGTACCACTTGAGAAACCTTTTATTTCTGTGGAATTGCTGGATGCCTAAACACCCCTTATTGCTCCTTAGCTATAGATGCCAGGATCTGCAGCTCTTGCATCAGCATCACAACTCACCCAGTTACGGGCAAGATAGAAATGAAATAGAAAGAGCTATGGCTAGATCTACTCAGAAATCAGCCCTGAAATCAACCATCTGTGATACTAACCATCTGATTTCCTTTAGGACAAAAGAATCACGCCAGAGCACTGGGTTTTTGACATAGTAAATATGTCTGTGTTGCAGACATATTCTCAGCAGATCAAGAAAAAGAGTAAGCCAATGGGAAAAGGAATAGAAAAAAGAAGTAGCTCTCCTCAGTAGTCAATTTTAAAACTTCTCCCCAAGTTCAAAGAAATCCAGTCAGTAGCTCCCTAAGAACTTGACAGAAAAGAAAAAAAAACTCAGCAGTCATTCCCATTTTGGAAAGTGAAAGCAACACCAATCAAAACAAAATACTATATGAATCTACTGAAAATAATTAAGTAATAACTTTCTTTTGGTTAATTATAAATGCATTCAGAGTTCAGATAAAGAGAACTCAATTAAGTACGTGAGACTAACAAAATCCTCTTGAATGAGGATGAATCTGAATTGATCTTGAAGAATAAGAGGAGACATCAGAAAAGGTAGAAATAACATTAGGAGAGTAAGAGACACAGGAAAGCACATATATGTATTTCAGCAACAGGAAAATGCCAAGAGAATGTATTTCATTAAAGCAAAGGTACCGAATGAGGACTCAACTCAAATTTTGGGGAGATGAGAAAGATAACTCCGACTTGACTGATGAACAGGAAATATTGGAAGTTACTTGGATGGATGAAGCGCAATTAGATTGTTGAAGGTATTCAAATCAGGCAATGAAGTTGGATTTATCTAGAAGCCAACATTAAGATTATGGTGGTAGGCAGTAGAGAATGGGGGGATGATAATATGAGAGCAGGATTTTAAGAAGTTAATTCTGATTGCTCATGAAAGATTTGGCATTACAGAAATCTAGCCATCAGTACTGAAGACCTACAATACACGGTTAGATATTCAAAATATCTGCAAACCAAATGAATGAAGTCTAAATGGAGGGATGGAAAATTTAAAAAAGTCAACTTAGAGGGATGATTCAAATTAATAGATGTCAAGTTTCAATGAACATTTGGAATACGAATGTGAATAATTTGAAAGAAAAAAGTGTGTACCTCAAACCATTCCCTTTATAATATTGTCAAGAAAAATGATATATAACTTCACTTTGAAGCTAGATAAAACTTTGGGTCTAATTCAGACTACAAAGCTTAAAGACCACTTTCCATTGCAAGTCTTTGATCTAACCAATGGTAGAAAGTCCCACAAAACCATGAAGAATTTCTTCACAATGCTTCTCACCCAATCTTTTAAGTGATAGCAGGCTCCATCACCTAAAAGAGTCCTTGGAATTCACCAAATTTGAGTTATGTGAGTAGAGAAACTGGAAGGAGATATGCATTCTTGAGTGCCTCCTTTGCCATTTCATATGTATTGTCACACTTGAACCTCATATCAACCCTGTTGATAAAGCACACAATTTTCCTATTTTATGGTCAAGAAGCAGTCATGAAAAGAAGATGAGACTTCAGTCAGTATGTGGAGGCACAGAATTCTGACTGCTTTTCTGTAAATACATTATTCCTATTATTCCCCTCCTAGGAATCTTCCCAAAAGATGTAAATTCTATTTATTAAGCCAAAAAATCCATGGAGCTATAAGCATGTAATGAAGGAATCCTGATTAGCCTGGAGGATGGCAGCCATTGTAGACAGGGGAAATGGCAAGCCATATATAAAGGTCTTGAGGAGAAAGTAGTTCAGTATGTTCTAATCCCAATCTGGGATTAGAAAGCCAGTGTAGCTGGAGGCAGAATGGTAAAACTCAGGTTGAAGTGGTATGTGAGAATCAACTCATGGAGTACATTGTAGGCAACACTGAATATTATGGTAATGGATTAATGCAGAGGTAATTATTTGGCATCATCTATATGCTTCAGTGGGAGAGTAAAATGGTCAGATTTGACATCTTAAGAGATTATCCTGACCATAGATATGGAATTAGATTGCTGAAAGTTCAGAGATGGATAACCAGTACCAACTAGTAAGACATGCTGAAGTTATCACTTTGTGGGTAAGTACAGATGAATACAGGAAAGGAGTCAGTTTTTGTTTAGCATTTTTTATATTACATGACAAGGATTGTGACGATTTTGTAATTTCCATTTCGTTTAATCTCTATAATATCTTCATAAGGTAGATGTGCTTTTGTCACTTGACAGATAAGAATGAATACTTCAGTCAAATTTACCTATTACATTCACCTATACACCGAGCTATGCATCTATTCCTGCATACATGCATCCAGCTAACCATCTGCCAATAAGTTCACACATTTGTTTATGTTTTCACCTAGATATTTTTTTTGAAACCATACAATGAAAGTGCCATGTTAGGCCTTGAGATTACATTGGTAAATAAGACATGACCCGTGCCTTCAAAGAACTCATAGTCTAGTGGAGTTGCAAATCAGTATATGGATGATAACAGAGCAATAGAGAAAGTTCTGTGATGTGGATAAACCTATACTGCTTGGAAAAACAATGATAAAACTCATAGCCCTGGGATGATAGGTCAGAAATCTCCCCCAGATTCTCATAGCTAGTGTTTGTCAGAACCAAATCTGAACTCCACATTATTGGAAACCTACATGCTCTCCATTTTACCATATTATCCAAGGAATTACATGTGAACCACCTTGACTGAATCACACTGAGTGTGGCTGTAAAGCACTGTATAAATAAGACACTTGAGGCTGGCAGACTTCAGCTATTCTTACCCACACTGCCAGATGTGACTGTAGCCAGGTCACTCTGGGATCACTGGGCACTGAGGCCTCCATATGCACCTGCCCAGAATGGGCTGGATCTAATGAGCTCTGCCTCAGCAGAGGGGCACTTGGCACTTCAACTGATGGAAATGGCCCCTTAGGCCAAACAAAAACTGTAGTGCATGGGCTGCCAGCATTTGGGAGCATGAGAGCAAGAAATCTGGATTGCATGAGGAAGAGCTATTAATTATAATCTCAGCTCAGGCTTAAGAGTGGTGAGAAGTGCTTCTTCTGAAACTTCACTTGTCTCATAGAAAATGAAAGTACTGTCAACCATTCTGTGTCCATTTCAGGGACCCAAAGGACTGTTCCAGGGCTGCATGAACACACAAAAAAATGAGTATATATATATATATATATATATATATATATATATATACACACACACACACACACACACACACACACATTTACCAAGCACTAATTATATGCCAAGCATAGCATACAGTGCTTGCCTGCGTTACCTTATGTCACTTCATCCCTATAGTAGCTCATTATTGCTATTTCTTAATTATTATATGTCTCTTATCAGTGGAGTAAAAAATACAGATTTCTCTCCAGTGCACTCTCCACTTGTTATTTTCAGACTCTTCTCTGACTTTTAACAAGTTTATGAGAAAGGGCAAGTTACTTAGAAAAGATTCTATTTTGCATTGACATCTTTTCCTCACTGTGATCTCAGAATGTGAGCCAACATTCATTCCTTGGGTCTTTCAGGAGAGTTGTACTGTATCAGCTATCCCAGAAGACTGCAGGAAATGGAGAAGTGGTCTTTGTGATGGAGACGCGGGAGGAAACAAGGGAAGTGAACAAGGCAGAACTTTGCCCAGAGAGGAGATGCAGTTGGGTGGCAGACCCTGACCTCGTGGACACCAAGCACCCTGAGTGGAAAACTGAGAATGATTTTCACATCTGTGTTCAGCCAAGCAGACTCCTCTGTAAGGCATCTCAGAGCCTTGTGAGCAGCTGTGCCTTGTAGAAGGGATACCAGGATCAATACCCCAATCCAAAAGACCAATCACACATGAGGACATTGCATACGCTTCAGTAATCTAAGGACTAGTATTTTCCTCTTTTTCCTAAAACTTACTCCATTTCCAAGGCCAACAGAAGCAGTAGTAAAAGAGGAAAGCTTGCACATCCCAAACCACTGTTAGGAAAAAGAAGGGGAAAAAAACCAAAGGCATGAGCTTGTTGTCGTTTGTATTTAGATGTCACCTCAAAGCCTCATGTAGTCATAGGTGGGACTTTTCCAGAGGTGGATGAATCTAGAGTGTGTGACACTGGGATTGACTCATGGTGCAATGCTAGGATCAACAGCACTGGAATCAAGGGTGTGAGTGCTACTTGCCCTAAGTAGCCTGGGTAAGATATAAGGGGGTAGAAAGAGCGGTAGTTATCCCTTGTTGTTTTGCTACCTTCTGCCTGCCATGAACTTTTTCTCCTCTGTGATGCCATCATGCCTTGAAGCCAACTGATTATGGAATGACACCTCTACCGAGCTAAATAAGCCTTTCCCCTTTTAATTTTGGGTGTCAGGTATTTTGTGTCAGCAACAAGACAAAAGTAACTATGACAGAGCTCAACCGGACAGGTTTATTTCAGAACAAACCTGAGAGGGACCACTCTGGCTCTTAAACCAGACTGGCTACTCTTATACAGGCTAATGAGGTATTTTATAGGGTCATGAGTGGGGAGTTCAGTGAAAGGCAGTTGTGGCTACCTGCTAAGGAAAAAGTACAGGGAGTAATGGTTTCCCAAGGATAAGGATTTGGAAAACAGAGGAAATCGTGGTTGTTACCACTAGCAAGGCTGAATAATGATCAGAGTTACTGGGTGCAGCTGTGCTTATTGGGCATTATTAAGCCATGCCTATACATCCTCAGCAGGTGCAAAAGTATAGCAGAGGAGGGGTAGAACAGTCACACCATTCGCAGAGCTACTGATATACCAAAATACACAATACTATAAACTCAAGATTATAATCATTTCTTCTTTTTTGTTGTAGTGGCTTCTTGTTTATGAATATACGTGTACATGTGCACATAGCAACTACATGTGAATTTATTCAGGAGTCAGACTCTGTGGGATCATTGAGTGATGGTTTTAGAGATGTCCATGAAAGTAACGAACTTCTTAGAGGCCAAAATTAACATTATCGAGTAGCATAGAAAAGAAGGAGAGAAAGGGCAGGAGGAAGACAGTCAGCAAGTGAAGCTTCCTTGATTAAAGGCCAGGATGTCTTTTACTGTATGTAACATCAAAGCCAAGCTCAGAGCATAAGGAAGTTGGATGGCTGCCTGCTTGGCACATTGGAAATCTCTCCACCCCAGAATCTTCCCTCAGGAATTCTTCAGCACCCTGGTTCTTCTCCTCATCTTTGGGTTTAGACATAGTGCTGATGTCCAGGAAGGGGAGAGAGGAGAAAGATTTATGTATTAACTCTTTATCTACATAGTGAAATATTTACACTCTTGGCCTTAAGATGAGGTTTAATCTTGTTTAAACTAATGACTATCTGAGTGATTTTGGCAACTTATTGTACCTCTTTTGGCTTTCATCTTCTCTCAAGTCAAATGGTTTTCATGGTTCTTGTTTGCTTTGCTGTTATTTTGTACTATAGTAAGGCATTATATGCATTATGTATAATTTGTGTCTGAGAACATACAGGATTAAAGGGAGAAGCAGGTCAAGTATGTGGTTTCAGTGTCATCATTGTCACCACTGCCATTGGCTGCAGCAGCAGTACTACCACCAGTCATTCACATCCTATAAAGAATGTGTCTGGAGATGGACCAGGTTTGTGATTGAGGATCATGGAAGATAAGAAGCAGAATGGATGTGTTTTGATATGGCAGAGGGACTAGAGAACTGCCAAGAGTGAGGGAATGTTCATCAGAAAAAGCAGAGCTGAGTAGAGTCATGAGTCATTGATACAGAAGAGCAAAGCCTCGTATATGTGTGGATGTAAGAATGAATGGTCAGCAACCACGCAATAATAGGAACCTCTTCAAGCTTGGTTAAAGCAAAAAGAGTCTGCAGAAATCAATCAAATGTCATCTCTTACTAGGACAGCCCCTTCCTCTGTTCCAGGAGAGTCATTCAGTCTTGCAACCTAAGAGTTCAGACTTCAACCATGTGCGAAGCCAATCCTCTCATGGTAGAGAAAAGAGCAATGCAGTTCACAAGACGAAGGAATATTGTCTAAGATCACACAGCAGGTCATCTCCAGAGTTGGGACAAGAACTCAGGTCACTGGATTTCCATTCCATAGTACATTTCAGGGCCACACTGTCACAATCAAATTCCAGGACTAGCCCACTTGTGACAGAGGTATTCACCACCCCAGTTCCTTTGCAGCTTGCCCTCATGCTGATTTTGCTCCTAGTTAACTGGGGCCATAAGGGACCTTATCAACCCTTCTCTTTCTGAGTTTTTAAATTGGGTGGCTGATGTGAATTGTTTCTGAGGTCTCTATAGCACTGATGATCTGTGCTCCCCAGCTCACACATTATGAAGCCTGTCAGATGTCCAAGTAGGAGGAGGATGCATCCACGACAGGTGGTGTCCCTGATTCTGGAGGGGGACTTGGCAGAGCTGCCTTCCTGAATGGGGGACAGGGAACTGGCAGGAGGATCCAGCCAGTTTGGACAAAAACTGATTCACCAAATGGAGGAGGAAAGAGGGTGGACCCATCAGTGAGTACCAAGGAACTCCACAAAAGATGTTTGTTATCTTCTAAGTCCAGGGCTTCTATGCCTCCACCGTGCACAGAATGTATGAAGATTACTCAGGCAAACCCAAAAACTTTAATTCAGTGCTATTACCAAAATTAAAGGAGAACACTATTTTTGAGATTAAAAAAATTGTTCAAGATTATTCAGTGACTTTTAATGACTCATTTCTCCATGGGAAAGCCAGAAGTGTCTTCCCAAAATAAAAATTGGGTCATAGCATCATGTTCTTGCTTAAAATGATTCAGGAACTGTGTGAAAGGATTATGGAATCCTTGATGTGGTCTCCAGACTCTGGACAGATGTGGCCTTTGCCCAACTTTCTGGCCTCCTCCCAGCTTCTCTTCTGCCATCACTGCCATACTCCATTCATAGTGATCGCTTTCCTTTCTCAAAGGAGCCAGCTAGTACCCTCATCACTGCTTTTATGTGCTGTTCCTGCCACCATGAGGAATGCTGCTGTCTTCAGTCCTCTTCCACCTACTGCAAATCCTTCTTCGTGATTAAATATAACATGATCAAAAAGTCTTTTCATAGTCTCCCAATCTCAATTATGATATCATTGATCTGATAACATCACCTTTTTCCTCTCGGCACATAATTAGATATTTGTTTGAGCTTATGTGTTATTCCCTCTTATTATTATCAAGCCTTGTAAGACCAAAAATCACATTTATTCTTTAGAACATGGAAATGCTCATCCTAATAAAATACCTGGAACATAGGACACTGAGTGTAAGATTTTACTTTGTTTGAAAAAATAAATGCATAATCATTGAGTGTACACATCAGGAAGAAGTCATAGGGTGTAAAATGGCCACAGTTCTTTCCAAAGTGCCTTCAGGAACACTTATCCATTTACATAAATCAGTGCTTGATGTCCTACTCCCGTAATAGCTGCTTCAGTACCATAAAATGTTGAGGCTGGCAGAATGATGAAATATCTAACCTAGTGGTTTCCACTTTTTTTTTTTTTAGTACGGTGCCTGTTTCTAGTCAATGCTTTTTCCAAACTCCTAAATACATGAATCAAGTGAAATCAAAGTTTTCTAGCTAATGTGGGGACTGTAAGCACAGGAAATAGGATGCCTAGAATCCTGGCCATTCCCTAGTGGGGCCCTCCAACTGAGTTAAAGGGAATAGTGACTCACTTTGGATGTAGGTAACAGCGAAATAACACAATCAGTAAACAACAAACATAATATAATAATATGATCATGAAATCAACTAAAATTAGGTAATTTTGACACAGTCAAAGATAAGATGCTTTTCTTTCCCAGGATGGCAGTGCCCTCATACACACAATACTTGTATGCTGCAGATCCCCATGTTTTTTTTTTCTTCCATGAAACTCTTATTCAAAGCCCTTATTAAAGGAAGGACTGATCTGGTAGGACTATAGCAGCGCCTATGTCCACTAACCTCAGAATGAGAGCACACAGACTAAACATAAGTCATCCAAAGTAGAACACGAGCTCAGAGGGCCTTAGTTACTTGTGAGGGTATGCCCAGAAGCTTGTGTCATTCAAAGACAGGAATGCATGTAGTACCAGGGTATCTTTGACTTCAAGTTTTGAGGGCACCTCTTTCCACCTGGGGATTCTGCTTGGCAGGAGATGAATGTATTAAATGCTGAGATCCACATGAATCCCAGGATTATGTAGTGGAAGCACAAAGGAAACACAAAAAGCTCCAACTTTCTCCTTGAACTTGATAATCCAGTGACAAAGTTGAAGTTGGGACAATTGTTGTTTTCTGCATAGGACCAAAAGCTACATATGTGTGGATTAATATTGAAGAGTAAAATTCATGTTATTAGTGGTAGGTCTGAGGTACCGTTTTTCTTCCTCACAATGTGGCAAGTCTCATGAGTTCAACTGGACCAGACTAATTTCCTCTTTTCTTGTCAAAGCCTGAGCACACTCAGTCTAATAGCAGCAGAAATACTCTGTATTGCACATACATCTTACTGATTCATTTATGCTTTCCTGCTTATAGAGAGAGGTTGAGACACTACCTGCCATTGACAACCTGAGTACCTGGTGTTGTGAAGATACATCTCAAAGAGCATCTCATTTAATTCCTACAAGAATGTTTCAAGATAACTCCACTTGTCAGATTGGAAAATTGATGCTCAGAAGCAAAATAACTTGCCTAAGGCTAAAGAGCTTAGAGGAAATTGAGTAAGTATTAAAAACAGATCTAAAGGAATCTGATAATTTTATTGTTTCTTCTATGCCACTACTGCTCTTTTCATATTTTCATTAATTTATTCATTATTTAAATAACCTACCTTATTTCTCCTACATTATATCCATTTTAGAGGAGAAAAAAACTCTTGAAACACAACAATGATAATCCATTTTAGCCTAATAATTTTGAGGATGCAGCTGAGTCTAAGAGATGCAGAATCCATTATGATAAGATCACTGTGCATGGGAGGATCTTAAATCCTTTGAACTTCCATAGCATCCTTTCTGAGAAAGGTAGAGAAGTGATTGTGGAGGTTAAGTAATTTTTCTAAGCCCATTTTGTAAAATATTCCTCTTGTATCCATAGGGCTTTTGAAAACCTTCAATGGTCAGCTCAGCTTCAAAGTTTTCAGAAGCAAAACCTTCTTCTGGATCATTGGCAGCAACAGCTTTCTGGTGGAGTGGAATTTTCCACTGACTGAGTAACACCAACTTCTTCATGACAACATTCTCCCACCTAGAACTTGAATCAGTCCCAAGATTCATGTTCCAGCCACTGTATGGAATTCATGACCCCTTGTGTATGGGGGCTGGACTTCCATGCTTTGTGTAGGTTGCTTCTCATGCTGAAGCCTAAGTCTGTGAGCTAAAAGGGTGCATTCTGCTCTAATAGTCCAAAGCAGCACACGGAGAAACCCACTCCACCCTGCAGAGCCTTGCTCAGCAGTAATGTTCCAGCCCTAGAACACATTAGTCATGGTGATGACTATTGCTGATTTAAAGCAATGCAGAATATAGCACAGAGTAGTGGAGTAGAAAGTCCTGGAGGAGGCTGCCACCACTCCTGACTTCATGGATTCTGAAAGTACAGTTTCTTCACAATTTCACCTCCTCAGTGAAGCTGTCTCAGGTCACTTCAGATATACATCATATATCTTCCCATAATACATACAGTATACAAGACCAAGGACTTTGTGATACCTGGCAGATGTTTCTTGAATCACTTAATTTGTCATCGGTGATCTATAAATACCATTATCTTGGTTACTTTTTTTTCTCCTTGTTGTGATAAAAAACCTGACACACACACACCCCAAGTTAAAGGAGGAAACTTTTATTTAGCTCACTCTTCTTAGAGGTTTCAATTCATATTCAGCTGGCTCCAAGGCAGAGTGGCACATGGCAGAGGAAAACAGTTCAGGGCAGCAGAAGATAGCAAGAGCAACAAGAGCAAACTAAGGAGAGAGAGAAGACTCTTTCTGGGTCTTATATTGTATGTGGGATATCCACCATAGAATGAGTGTAGCACTCACACCCATAATCCCAACACTAGACAATAAATCAGCCACAAACTCTGGATTCACTTGCCTCAGAAAAGTACCCACCCATAACTGCATGAGACTTTCAGGGACATCCAGACACAAACCATAACAACCATAATCTACCTGTAAGGTCCCATGTTGATGTTTACCATAAAATTAGTATTAAAGTTCTCTACATATATGTTTTATTTCTCAAATATTGTTGAAACACTTTGACAGTGGTAGGGACTTACATGCCACATGTCCATGCATGTTGTGCAACCACTGTGAAGTTTTAAGGATTGGTATTGCAAGATCTAATCTGAGATTTGATGGAGATTCCAAAGTCAGATATGTAGGAACAATCGTAAAGAAGAGAAACTGGAAGCAGAAAAAGTTGTTAGAAGCTACGCAATAGTCTAGACAAGAAATGAAATACCAATTAATTCCCAGGAATATCAATTATTCTTTTTAATCTTGCCTCAAAATTCCTTGCATAAGTTAGGTTCTGCATACCCTCTCACTTCCTGTTTTATTGCTTCATCCAACACTCATTGTACTTCAGATACACCAGCCTCCACATTTATCCTGGAATGCCCAAGGCATGTCCAAATTGCAAGATATTTGCCCTTACTTTTCTTTTTGTCTAAAATGCAGATACTTTTCAATGTATGATAGGGATATTGCCCAATAAACTACCATAAATTGAAAATATCTTAAGTCAAAAATACATTTAACATGCACATTAACTTACCAGACACCATAACAGATCAAAATAGCATATGAGGAAGCATCAATTGGTTACCCTCATGATGACATGGCTGACGAGGTGTTGGGGCTCCCTGCTGGTGTCCAGCATCTTAAGAGCATATCTACCACATATTGCTAGCATAAGAATAGGTCAAAATTCAAAACTCAAAGTATGGTTGCTATTCAATGCTTATCATTTTTGCACAATCATAAAACCCCCAAACTGTAAATAAAAGCATTATAAGTGAGATACAGTCTGTAATGTGCTCCCAGCATTTCATTCAGATATTACTAAGACATCACCAATTTATTTTAAATGATCTTGAGTCATTTTAAAATCACCTTATTCTGGTTTATTTTTATTCGCAAAATTTATACTAACCAGTCACTGTGGCATATTCTTCTGTAGTGGGACACAAGCAAACAGTGATTTGTATGCTTGAGATTCTTTCAAAATGACTTGTAAAATATCTGCACAAGTGTAGGCCCTGAGAACTCATTGAACAGGGGAAGATTTTGGGGTAGTAAAGATATCCACTTAAGGTCAGAGCTTCTTGGGACCAGAGAGAGGATTGCAGACAAAGAGCACATCAAGATACCAAGCACTTAGCATACCATCAGCACACAGTAGGTGCCCAATATACACATTATAAATTACTGAATAAATGACATGTTTTGCTGATTTCCCTTCAACATTTTCTTGAGTATCATGGGACACAAGATTGGAAGCAGAGAAAAATACTGGCTCGGGCGTCAGAACTGAGCTGGGATGAATGAGAGGAGGAGGAAGCAAACATACACTTTTATTTATGAAGCCCCATATAGACCATTTTCCTCTCGGCAATGAGTAGTGCTCATATTATGCAGTGTTACAAATGCTGGAAAAACAATACCTTGTATTTATGGAGTGGCTGCCTCTGAGGGGCTCAGACCATTTTATAGACATGATCTCATTCATGCTGTCTCAGGTCTACTATTCAATTACAGAATGGTTCATTGTTCCAAACGATGCAAACTATTTCTTTTAGATGTACACTTAAAATTATCCATTCTCTTGTTACAAGTTCAAAGATTTACAAATCACCATGAAATGGCTCCAGAATTGCTACCACAAGTAAGAAGGTGGGTGGAAATGGAGTGTTTCTGAATTTATAATTTATGAGCTCTTCAGATATTAGAAAGTCATTCTTTGTATACTCATTTTAAAAATGAGGGGAAACATACGCTGTGACTTAGTTGCAGCAGTATAATGTGATAATAAAGGTAGGAAAAAAGAATATTAATCCTCCACAGCATTAGCTGGGTCTATAAAAATAAGAGTTAACCAGTGTAGCTCAGATGCAGGATAATAATTACCAGAATAGACATAAAAGTAAAAGGTGATGTAGACATAGTCCTGAGCTAGTTTATAAGAACTGGTTTCTGTATTTGCTCTTGTATAGATTACTTTGTGTCTTAAACTCTTAACTTCTCTGGGTCTAGTTTGCCTTATTTGACAATGAGCGTAGTTGGAGGTAGTTAGAGGGTGCCTGGAGACGGTCTCTAGTTTCCTCACAATATCAAGACCTCACACATCGATAGTTCCACTATGGTCACCATCACCACACTTGCCACTGCTACTGTCTAATACTTACGTGGAGCATAGTAGCTGCTAACTAGTTGTTTAGTAGATGGATGTTTATAGTGTACAGTGGTTTTCAGCTAGGTTTATTTATCAAACATTTTTTAGTGTCTTCTATTTTATGGGCACACCGTGGAGTACAGAAAATATAACTGTTAAAATATGAAAGAAGCAAACTGATTCATTATGGGTCAAAAGAGACATCCTGGAAGAGATGACATGATAAGACTTGTAATACAGTTCACCAAATGAACCAGGAAAGGAAACAGCATTATAATCAAAGGGAATAACATATTAAAACACACAGATGCAAAAAGTAAGAAAATACAAAAAGTGTGAAAATTGATCAGTAGGAAGCTTGTCTGGGAAAGTAGATGTGAGCCACACCACAGAGAAATTTAAAACCTGTATATCATTCTCATATTTTGCCTGCCAAGCAACAGTTGGCAATGCAGGATTTATAATATCAGATGATGGTGTCTGATTTTTAAAAGAACATTATGAATTACTATGTACTTCACTCTAAGGAGAGTATAAGCTACTTGTTATTCTTGTTTCATAAATGGAGAAGTTGAGGTTTAGTGAGATAAAACCGATGTGCAGAACCAATTTGCCCTTAGATTCTTCTAATACAAATTCACTGAGATATTGTACCTCCTACCTGTGTAATTTAACTTATTTCTTCTATTCTACACAACCCCGTATCCTTGTCCATAAGTCATTTAACCTGTCCTCTGAGCACACAGTGACAAATACCTGATCTTACATCCATAATGCCCCTTTGATCTTGAAATGTAGGGCTCCTGCCTCCTTTGGTTCAAGTCTTACAATTATTTCAACTCAGGCTCTACCTGAATTGGGAAGGCTTTGTGGTCATTCCAGTTTCCACAGCCTTCTCATAAAGACAACATTATTTATGGTGTGCACCATGGATCCTAATAGTCTTTGTCTACTCAGAAATTCAAATAGTGCAGCTTCCATTTACCTAGTAGCATCCAGCCAAAGGCAACAACTGTAAGCAAAAGACTCTTATATTTCTTTAGTCTACTTTGAAGAGTCCTATTGTCTAAAGGTTTTCTTTCCTTCAAAATTCTTCTATTGAAATATAATCCCTAAAGCAACAGTACTAGGAAATTAGGACACTAGAAGGGCATTTGGTCCCTGGGATTAGAACCTTTATAAAAGAGCTCTGAATAAACTCATTCACCCCACTCATTCTCTAATCCTTCTGTTTCCAGCTTGAACATCATATCTCTTCCTTATCTGAGCTACTGGAGAGTTTGGCTTCTTATCCACTCTAACCACCCTGTAGTCTTCCTTTCAAACACTATCCATGCTTGTAGAACAAAAACAAAACAAAACAAAACAAAACAAAAGACTACCAATTGCTCCGTTTCTTTGTTTTAACCCACTCAGTCTGGTATAACAAAACACCTTGGAGTGTGAGGTTATAAAGAATAAAAATTTAGGCTGCCCTTCCCTCTTGCCTGAAAGACCTTAGCAGCCAATAGGATCTTCAGGTGCCCTTTCTCTGCACCTGGATGACCTCAGCAGGTGAGGGGAGCTTTGGCCACACTTCCCCAACACCTGAAAGACTTCAGCAGTAAACTGGATCACTGGCCAACCTTGCCACACACTTGGACAACCTTAGCAGCTGAGGAGAGACTTGGCTTCCCTGGTCCCACACCTAAAAGACCTCAGCAGTTGAGGGGAAGGTTGGACGACCTTCCCCCACACCCAAAAGACCTCAGCAGCGGATGGACTGTCAGTGATCCCTTATACCATCTGCAGTACCTTGGTGGGCTGCTGGGAGCCTCAGAAACCCTGCCATCCACACAGAGGACCTTGACAGGCTGGTAACAGTGCAGGGAGTTTCCCCCTCAAGTAGAGGACCTCAGTGAACCCTCCCTCCAGTTGCAGGACCTTGGTGAGCTGGCAAAAGTGTGGGTAAGTCCTTCTTCCATACAAAGAACCCTGGATGGGTTGGTGAGCATGCTGATGAGGCCTCCTCCCAACCAGAAGAACCCAAAAGGGCCTATGAGATCCCCAGTGACATAGTAGGGTCCCAGCTGGGGCACACACTATGGACAGGTTGGTCTGGCTGCCAGGAACAGCCTGAAGCTGCAGTAACAATAGGAGCTAAGCAATTGGCTTACTTCAATATTCCTAGACTAGTCAATTTAAGAAGAATGTAGAACTCAACCAACAGGCCCTGCAGAAGGAATTCAATTGACTGGCCCATTCCCTACATTATAGGACCCAGCAACTGGGAGAATGTAAACCACACTGTAGGACCCTAAGATACACATGATGGACATTTGAGACTAGCAGGATTCAAAGGACCAAAACATTAAGCCAAAAGGTGAAAATTATAATAATAAAAAAAGAACTAAATGCAATCTCAAACATCCAGTCCATCAGGAACAAGTACAGGATATATCAAAATAGAGGA
This sequence comes from Dasyprocta punctata, assembly GCA_004363535.1. Taxonomy (NCBI): domain Eukaryota; kingdom Metazoa; phylum Chordata; class Mammalia; order Rodentia; family Dasyproctidae; genus Dasyprocta; species Dasyprocta punctata. The sequence continues at coordinate 10,590 of RJWM01006302.1, read as the reverse complement.
CATTGGCAGTCATACGTCAAATTTCTGAAAAGATAGCAAGTGAAATAAAGAAACAAATCCATGAAGATATAGAGGAAACCAGACTTAGAAATATTCTCTCAGGTAAAGAAAGAAATGACAACCTTAATAAAGGAGCTGCTCAACGTAGCTAGAGAGGACATAGATTTTTTAAAAGTACAGTAGCATGAGAAAATGATGGAAACCTTTAATGAACAATATAGGAAAGAAATAGAGTGCATGAAACAAATTCAAAGAGATATCCAGAAAATTAAAAATTCCATTGAAAGCTGGTGAAACTGCTTGAATGGAACTGAAGACAGACAGACTGCGGACCTTGAAGACAGTATTGCAGCTAGCAATCACAAAAGGAAAGAACTTTTAAAAGTAACAGTAGATCATGAAGTAACAACTCAACAGCTTCAAGACAATGCAAAGAAAAGCAATACAAGTCTCACAGGTGCCAATAAAAATGAAAGCGTCAACAGAAATGACATAAAAAGTCGATTCGCAGAAATAATAGTAGAAAATTTCTCAAGCAGGGGAAAAGAATCTGATATTCAGATAAGTGAAGCATACAGAAATCCAAACAGTCATAAACAAAATGAATCTACACCAAGACATACAATAATCAAGATTCCAGAAATTCAGCATAAAATCAGAATACTAATAGCTGTTCGAAAAAAGACACAGCTCACCTTTCAAGGAAAGCCCATTAGAATCATACCCAACTTCTCAGCACAAACCCTTAAGTCAAGACAAGCTTACAGTGAAGTATTTCAAGCCCTAAATCAAGCAATTTTCAACCCAGACTGATGTAGCCTGCAAAACATTCTTTGAAAATTAATGGAGAAATAAGATATTTTCATGATAAAGAACAACTGAAGAAATTCATGTCTTTGAACCAACCCTAGAAAGAGTACTGAAAGACATGGTAGATAGAGATAAAAATGACCAAAATTCCCAGAACAACAACAGAAACAAACCACCAGGAAGGGCAAGCAATTGAACAAGGAGAAAGAGCAGGGAATCAACAACAGGAAAATAACATGACAAAGTTAAGCCAGTACATATCAGTTATATCCATCAAGGTAAATGGCCTCAACTCACGAATTAAAAGAAACAGGTTGGCAGAATGAATCAAGAAACAGGATCCAACAATATGCTGTATACAAGAAACATATCTGACTCAAAAGGAAACTCATAGACTAAAAGTCAAAGGATGGAAAACAATATTCCATGTGACAGGAACCTAGAAAAAAAGCAGGGGTAGCTACTCAGTCTGCAGCCAGTGTGAACTTCAAACCAAGAGTGATCAAAAGAGATCCAGAAGGTCACTATATACTTTTTGGGGAAAACTTGAAGAGAAAGAGAAAACAATCATAAATATATGTGCATCAAGTACAGGAACACCCAGCTATATAAGACAAATGCTAATAGACATGAAAAAGCAAATACACAATAACACAATAATAATGGGGGATCTTAGTACCCTATTGACACAAAGAGCTAGATCAATTAGAGAAAAAATCAACAAAAGTAATAGAACTGAGTCAAATCTGTGAATGACTGAACTTACTAGATATTTACAGAGTGTTCCATCCAACAACCTCAGATTTCATCTGCACATAGGGCATTCTCTAAAATAGACCAGGTATTAACCCATAGAACATGCTTAAGTACATGTAAAGAGATTGAAATTATCCCATGCATATTATCTGAACATAGTGCATTGAAATTGGAAATTAACATCAAAAGAAGCTGCAAAACCTACATAAACACATGGAAATTAAATAACAACCTCCTGAACAACCAATGGGTTAGAGATGAACTTGAAGAAGAAATTAAATGATATCTACAAATAAATGAAAATGTGGATACAGCATACTGGAACTTGTGGGACACAATGAAAGTGGTCCTAAGAAGGAAATACATAACAATTAATTGTTACATTAGGAAAACAGAATGAGCCAAATAAACAGCCAAAATCTGCACCTCAAGCTTCTAGAAAAAGAAAAGCAAGTCAAACTCAAAGCTCATAGAATGGAAGAAATTAGAAAGATCAGAGCAGAAATTAATGCACTTGAGACTAATAAAGCAATACAAATAATCAACTAAAGAGTCGGTTCTTTGAAGGAATAAACAAAATTAACAAACTTCTAGCCAATCTTATCAAGAAAAGGAAAGAAAAATCTCGAATTCATTCAATGAGGAATGACAAGTGTCACATTATGAGAGATCCCGTGGAAATTCAGAAGAGCTTGAATACCTACTTTGAAAATCTTTACTTACATAGCCTGGAAAATACAGAGGAAATGAACAGATTTCTAGAAATGTATGAATTACCAAAACTGAATCAGGAAGACATAAAATTTTTAATTTGGTACTAGGGATTGAATGCACAACTTCATGCTTGCCAGGCAGGCACTTGTGCCACTGAGCTAAACACCCAGACCCGATATAAAAATTTTGAATAACCTATTATCAGTTACTTAAATTAAGGTGTAGTTAAAAAATTACTGAAAAAGAAAAACCCAGGTCCTGAAAGATTCACTGCTGAATTGAACAAGAAATTTAGAGAAGATTTAATGTCAATACTCCTCCAACTCTTTATTGAAGTTGAAAAGGAAGCAATTGCCCCTAACTCATTTCTGGAGGCAAGTATTACTCTGATACCAAAGCCAGAGAAAGATTCAGCCAAAAAGTAGAACAATAGGCCAATCTCCTTAATGAACATTGTTGCAAAGATTCTCAATAAAGTACTAGCAAATAGTATGCAGCAATTCATCAAAAAGATTATACATCATGACCAAGTGGGATTCAACCCAAGAATGCAGGGATGGTTCAACATATGCAAATCAATACATGCAATACACCACAACAACAGAGCCAAAGACAAAAATCACAGGGTCATCTGAATAGATGCAGGAAAAACTTTTGTTAAAGTCTGTTATGGTTTATACATTGTGTCAACCTGAGAAGTCTAGAAGCTTAATTAAGTAACTCAGCAGCTCTACATCCTGGGATGTAGAGCCCAAGCAGTTACCTGTTCATTGCGTCAATTTGAGAAGGTCAGAAATTTGACTGAGAGACTCAGCAGGGAACCAGGGTTCTTACTTTGTAAACATCCTCATCTTGTGCAAAGCAGAGCAAGGAGATTTGTAAATGCTACAACCACCCTGGGGAGAGGGTTGTCCTATGTACAATATAAGGGAGGAGAAAAGGCTTGCTCTTGCCCCCTTTTTTTGGTTCTGGCCCCTTTTCTGCTCTGGCTGCTGCCTTGAACTGTTGCCCCAGTGCCATGCCACCCTGCCTTGGAGCCAGTTGGTTATGGACTGAAACTCCCCAAAACTGTAAACTAAATAAACATTTCCTTCCCTAGTTTTGGCTGTCAGGTGTTTTGTTTCAGAAACGAGTGAAAAGTAACCAAGACAGAAGTTGGTACCAAGCATGGGGTTACTGCTGTGACTATTCCTGACCATGTGATTCAAGAGCCTTTGGAAATGGCTTGTGGAAAGATTTGGAGATGTTGCCTGAATGCATAGAGCTGGAAAAGCTTAGAGTGTTCTGTATGGGAGATTCTGGTCAGAGCTCAGGAGACCAGAATGCTGATAGAAAGCCTGCTGGTAAGGACCAGGCTAGGAAGGTTTCTCCTGGGAAGAAGAACTGCATTGGTTGTTGGACTCCACAGAATGTGTGTTATGGCTTGGCAGAGAGTTTGTCTGCATTTTGCTTGTGTCCAGAGACTTTGCCTAAGATTGAGATTAAGGGCAATGGACTGATTAGTCTGACAAAGGAAATTCCAAGGCAATCTAATGTTGAAGTGGTGGCCTGGCTATTGTTGGGGGCTTTTAGCCAGATTTATGTTGGAAATCAAGAGCAACGAGTCCAGCATCATGATTTAAAATGTTGTGAATTTGGCCAGAAAGAGAGCCCCAGTCAAGCTGTGGACTGTAAAGAGAAAGCTGAGATCTCCCTTGCTGAGAAGGAACAGAATAAATAAGATGACCTGTTGGCATCACAGGAAGAGGCAGCTGGTCCCCATGCTTTGCAACCTCAAAACTGCAAAAGTGAAAGACTTTGCTTGGAGGAGAAAGCCTCAGAGCACCATGTTCCAGAATGATGATGGCGGCCACACCAGGTTGCACAATGAAGAAAGCACAGAGAATCTGTTCCTCAGAATCAGGTTCAGAGTGCCCAGTGATTCAGGCACTTAACCCCTGTAGCCAAGAGAGAAGAGAGCCTGGCTACTGCTCCAGCTGGCAACAGACCTTGGTATTATCCACGTGGTGCAAGGGTTCTGAGATTAAAAAGGCTTCCACCCAGATTTCAGAAGGCCTGAGAGGCCAGGCAGTGTGACCCTGAGAGGGCAGTGTGCGAAGCTGTGAGCGTGAAAGCAAAAGCACAATGGAGAACTCAGAAGTTTGGAAAAGAACGTGGATCATCTAAGGAAACCTGCAGAAAGGGAGCAAGGTCAGTCCAAGAGAGAAGCTGTGGGATTGGCAACCACTAGAAGGGCCATGGGGGTGGAACTACACTGGCCCTTTATGCTCACAATTTGTCACAGATTGTCTCAAATGGTGCACATGGAACTACAGGACTTAAAGTTTGCCCTGCTGGATTTTGGTCTTGCTTTGGTTCCAATGCTTTGTATTTCCCATTTGTAAATTTTTGGAATGGTAATGTTTATCTTTTGCCTTTATATGTTGGAAGTGTTTAACCTTGTTTTCATTTGTACAGGGGGTTGCAGTTAAGAGTTTGCCATAGATCTCAGAAGAGTTTGGGGACTTTAACTTTTCAGCAGTGCTGAAACTATTACAAATTTGGCAACTCTTACAGATGGACTACATGCCTTTTGCATAAAGGAATGTGCATGAGTCTTTGGGGGTCCAAGGACAAAATGTTGTTTCTAATATAATATAATGTGGGTAGACTTAATGCTGGTTCTTAAGGATTGTTAAGTTGCAAAATGTTAAGAATAAACAAGCCTTTGTATCTGGAGACTGATTTAAAACAATGTGTCTTGTTGCCACATTGACAAGGGGTGGATTGTTATGGTTTATACATCGTGTCAACTTGAGAAGTCTAGAAGCTTATTTAAGTAACTCAGCAGCTCTACATCCTCCGGTATAGAGCACAAGCAGTTACCTGTTCATTGTGCCAATTTGAGAAGTTCAGAAGTTTAATGGAGAGACTCAACATGGAGCCAGGATTCTTACTTTGTAAACACCCTCATCTTGTGCAAAGCAGGGCAAGATTTGTGAATGCTACACCCACCCTGGCAGGGGGTGTCCTGTGTACAATATAAGGGAGGAGAACATGTTTGCTCTTGCTCCCTTTTTTGGCTCTGGCCCCTTTTTTACTCTGGTTGCTGCTTCGAAGTGTTGCCCCAGTGCCACACCACCCTGCCTTGGAGCCAGCTGATTATGGACTGAAACCTCCAAAAACTGTAAGCTAAATAAACCTTTCCTTCCCTAGTTCTGGGTGTCAGGTGTTTTGTCTCAGCAACGAGTGAAAAGTAACCAAGACAAAGTCCAACACTTGTTTGTGATAAAAGACCTATAGAAAATCAGAATAGATGGTATATACCTCAATCTATTAAAAGTTGTCTATGACAAACCAACAGCCAATATCATAGTAAATGGTCGAAACTGAAAGTTTCCACTCTAAAATCAAGAACAAGACAAGGATGTCCATTATAACCACTCTTACTAAATATAGTTCTGGAAACATTAGCCAGAGCAATTAGGCAGGAGAGAAATAAAAGGGATAAGCATAGGAAAGGAAGAAGTTAAATTATCACTATTTGCAGATGACATGATATTCTACAAAGAAGAATCCAAAAGCTCCATTAAAAGACTACTAGAGTTAACAAATAAATTCAGCAGTGTAGCTGGATACAAAGTCAACACTCAAAAATCAACAGCATTCCTATACACAAACAACAGACTTACTTAGAGAGAAATAATGGAAATAACGCCTTTCACAATAGCACCAAAAAAATGAAATACCTAACAAAGGATGTAAAAGACCTATGCATTGAAAGCTATAGTTCTCTAAAAAAGGAGATAGAAGAGGATGTCAGAAAATGGAAAGATATCCCTTGCTCTTGGATAGGAAGAACCAACATAGTAAAAATGACCATACTCCCAAAACCATTATATAGATATAGTGCAATCTCAAATAAAATACCATTAGCATACCTCACAAATGTAGAGAAAATGTTCCTAAAATTCATTTGGAAACAGAAAAGACCTAGACAAACAAAGGCAATCCTGGGCAACACAGGCAAGGCAGGAGGCATCACAATCCATGACTAAAAATTATACTACTAAGCTGCTATGATAAAATCAGCATGATACTGGCCAAAAAACAGACTTGCGGATCAACGGAACAGAATAAAAAATGCAAGCACAACTGCAAAGACAGTCTGCCACCTTATCTTTAACAAAAGTGCTAAACATGTTCATTGGAGGATAAAAAGTCTCTTTAATAAATGGTGCTGAAAAAATCGGCTTTCCACCTGCCAAAGACTAAAAATTGATCCATGTCTATCACTATGCTCTAAAATAAAGACAAAATGGATCAAAGATCTAAATATCAAAATATAAACACTAAATCTACTGGAAGACAAGGTTGGTAGAAACCTTGAAGGCATAGGGGTATGCAAAGGGCTCATGAAACACTAACTGCATAGGAAATTCTTCAAAGAATCAACTGGGATCTCATCTTATTAAAAAGTTTTTGCAATTCAGAAGAAATCACTGACAGAGTGAAAAGAAATCCCACAGAATGGGAAAGAATTTTAGCCAGTTTTCCCTCAGACAAAGGACTTCTATCTAGAACATATAATGAATTGAAAAATATCAGGCCTCACAAATTCAAAGACCCAATCCAAAAATGAGCATCTAAGATGAACACACACGTCTCGGATGAAGAAATACAAATGGCAAATAAATACATGAACAAATGTTCAACATCACTGGTCATTTGAGAAATGCAGATTAAAATAACATTGAGATTCCATCTCACTCCAGAAAGAATGGCTGTCATCAAGAAATCAACCGATAATAAATGTTGGTGGTACTGTGGAGAAAACCGAATGCTTCTGCACTGTTGGTGGGAGTGTAGACTGATACAGCCACTGTGGAAATCAGTGTGAACGTTCCTCAAAACCTAGGATTGGAAGTCCCATTCAATTCATCATTCCTTTTCTGGGTATTTTCCCAGAAAAATTGAAAATATCATGCCACAGCGATATATGTGCACCCATGTTTATAGCAGTGCAATTTGTATTAGCTAAATCTTGGAAACACCTCAAATTCTCATCAAATACAGAATGAATAATAAAAATGTGGTATTTTTATACAATGGAGCATTATTCAGCTATAAAGAAGGATAATCTCAAGGCTTTTATAGGTAAATGGAGGCAACTTGAGACCATACTCATAATGAAATAAATCAAACTCACATTTGTAAATATCATATTGTCTCCCTAGTGTAAAAAAAACTGTAAGAGTAATAAGATCCACATGTATAATAGATATTGTGATAATGAAAGGGAGAGTGCTCAAAAGGAAAGAACAACTGGAATAGGAGAAAGGAGGAATGGAAGAAGGGAAAGATTATATGTATATAGCTATCCATATATATATGTGTGTGTGTGTGTGTGTGTGTGTGTGTGTGTATGCAAGATAGATAGCTATACTACTAATCTCTGTTATTTTATCAGAAGGAACAGTGTGTGCTCTCATTGTTTGATTGTTTGATCATCTTTTTAATGCCTAAATCTTGTAACCTGAACAACTACTTCTAAGATAACAATATGCAATCTATTAACTAGTGTTAATTTCCTACTATTTTTTAAAATTCCATGTCATTTCTATCCTTTTTTCTGTTTTGCTTTTTAAGATAAAAATAAAAATTTATTGCTTACAGTTCTGGAGTCTGGGAGGCCCAGGTCAAGATGCAGTGTCTAGTGAAGCCTTACACTCTTATTTGTACCTGGTGCTTTCTAGCTGTGTCCTTAATGGAATCCGAAGGTTTAGAGAGTGAGGGAAAAGTATTTACTTTGTGGAGTCAATAAGAGACAAAGGGAGAAGGGCAACCTAGGCTGAGGGATCCCTCTCCTGGGTTAAAGCCTACAAAGAAAGAAAAAATAATACATTGAGAAACAGAGAAGAGGCAATGGTAATTGATCAGGACACAGACAGGCAACCAAAAGAAGTTGACTCTGTTTAAGTTTAAACCAAATAGAAAACTATTTGAAGATATCAGTAAGTTCACAACTTCATGAGGAAGTCTTAGGAAACAAAAAGCGAGAGCACGACCCAGGTGCATCATGGTAGGCTTCTGGTCAGGCTATTGATGGCTCCATTGCTTTAATATTGAGTTCCACAGCTAGCACCATCCTGAATCCCAACACAGAGCTTCTGGCTTCACTTCTGGCTCCTTTGACACTAGTACCCTGGAAAACAAGCAAAGGTCACTGCTGTCACTGTGATACATTTTTTTTCCTGTCTTTTTTTTTTCTCTAGCTCCAGTTAGACCCCTTTGATTGGTCAAAGAATACCTTCTTCTCTGAGTAGTCAGGAATATCTATATCTAGCTTTTTCAATTTATAAGTGGAAAGTGAACTGCTTCTTATTGAGATTCATAAGGTGGAAAAACTCCCCAAACACTGAAAGAGTACTCAGATGCAGTGCACATGACAGTAGGGCTGAAAGAAAAGATTGCCCATGAAATTCTCCAATTCTTTCAGCTGTGTTCATCTCACCAGCCTCACTGAGTTAGGAATTTCCTCTATGGAAGTGTATGTGCTTTCCTCCTCCCTCAGAAGCTCAACCATGACTGACTGTCCTGGTCACATATTCCCTGCTCAATAAATTCTTGTAGACTTCAATCTAGTTCATTCTCACTTAGCCTAAGCTGGGAGATGGTTTTTGAATGTGAAATATGAATGGGTTGGCCCTGGTGTAACATCTGCAGATAATCATGTCACCTGGCCATGTGGAACCTCAGGGCATAGGAAAGATTTCAGGGATATGAGTAGATATGAAATGGGAACCACTACCTAATGCACCTTCGTCTCTTCTCAGTGTACTCCCTTTAGCACAGTAAAGGAGCTCATGTCTTAGAAATGTATTTTGTCAGTCCACTACTCGGTAATGGCTACTTACATGGAAAAAGTTTAAAAATGAATGGTCCACACAGTCAAGTGTGGTGTCTTGCAGCAAGGAGTTCCTTTTCATGTTTTCTTTTGAAGAGCTCTGGTGGGAGGGAACTGGGGTAGGAGCTGAATATGGGAATCTGAGGCCCAGCTCTGGAATTATTAGACATGAATCCTCGATCTGGTCCCATTATCTTGTTAGCCCTCAGATTCTCCACTGATAAAATGGGCAGGATGATTTATCAGGGTGCAAACATCTGCTATCTCTGCTTGTTCAGCATCCTTCTGTCTTTTTCTGGAAATAGTCCATGCCTCTTCTAGAATAACGTTTCTCAAACTGAAGCATATGTCAGAATTATCTAAAGAGCTTGTTGAAACAGATTCCTGAAACCTGCTCTCAGAGTTCCTGATATTGTTGTTGAGATGGGCTTTGAGAATTTCAAGTTTTTCTAGCTGGGGTTTCCCATGGGGATTCTGATGTCATTTGTCTCAGGACCACACAGCATTAGAAATCTATTCCTGTCTTACCCTCAGTCCATGAAGTTTACAGAATAACTTCAGATCTTGATTTCAAGAGTGGGAACAGGACAGGGCCCAATTAGTTAGTTTATTCCAATCACTTGAACATAGAGTACTACTGGAAAGGACAGGAGACCCATGTCAAACCAATGGTATTCACTTCAAAACACTTTAACTGGAACACCTCCCCCTGCTTGAATTACTCAGCAGGTAGAACATAAGCCTGAAGCCTCTGGGTGCCATTCTGCCTCTCCTGTAGATTATAGCAATAAAGAAAATCAGTACTGAAATGTACACAACTTCCCCAGACTCTTCCTGATATCTACTAGCCATCCTTGAAGCATGCTCTATATGACTGCACATTCTCTTTTTTGCTTGAGCTTCTTGGGTTTCTACCATTCACAACCAAATAATCCTGAATAATACATACACTTCACAAAACTGCTGTCTGAGTTTAGTCTTTACTTTTTTAACTTCCATGAAGTTATAGTTTTAAAACAATGAACAGTGAGAAAAATTTTGAATTGGTGGTACAGTTCCTTTCAGGACTAGCAAGTCAGATAATTTGAGAATAGTACAATAAGAATAAGCATGATAATTAGAAAAAAAGAACTAAGTAACTTTTGCCATGTATTTAATGAACACCAGGTTCTCTGTTTAATTACTCACATGCATTATCTAACTTAATCCACACAAGGACCCTTGGAAGCAAAGACAAGCATAATCTTGCTCACAAATGAGAATACTCAGTCTCAGAGATTTTTAAGGTTCTTGCCCAAGGTTACCCAACAAGTCAAAGGTGATAAGAAAAAAAATCAGAAATATTTTTCTTAAAAAGATAACTCAGATGGCCTGACTTCAGAAGTCATACTCTGGTATTCTCATGAAAGCAGAAGACTTGACCT